>JAUZNC010024942.1:0-11626 GCA_034780395.1 Vannuccia rotundouncinata | reverse complement strand
AGAAAGTAGTGTGTACCTGCTAGAAAGTAGTGTGTACCTGCTAGAAAGTAGTGTGTACCTGCTAGAAAGTAGTGTGTGCCTGCTAGAAAGTAGTGTGTACCTGCTAGAAAGTAGTGTGTGCCTGCTAGAAAGTAGTGTGTGCCTGCTTGTAAGTAGTGTGTGCCTATTATCTCATATTTTACTTAAAGAAGATAACTGGTCCCGAAGATATGTTAATGAACTTTTGATCTGATTTTTGCGGAATTGAGCTGTAAGTATGCTTATAGAAAGCATTACGATTGTTATATTATGTAACAGGTCAATTAAAAACAAATGTCTGCTGCACTGTTTTCTCTACCTTTCTAACAATTTTATAATGTTGTATTCCTCTGCGCCAGGACATTTTCCTATATCGTTGTTTACAGAGTATCACATGCCCATAACGTTTGCTTCTTATCTTTTAGACAACATTTCATTAAAATTAAAATCGTGTTTGAGGAATTAAATATTCTTTTTAATGAATATATAAATCCAAAGTATCGTTGACAACTACATTTTAATATATTCAAAAATTATAATAATTATTTAATAAAGTTTCATATTATTTTAAATAATCGTATTCGGTTATAATTTTAATATTTATTCTACACTAACTAAAGACATTCTTAAAAATATTTAAAGTACTCTAGTATTTAATAAATATATAATAAGTATAATAATAATAATCATCTCAATAATTGATGATGATTTGTGATATTTGTTAAGTTAGACTAGGTTAAATATATTTTGAAAAATAGATTATACCTATATGGATTATACGTTAATATTACAAAATACTTTTCAAAAATTTCTAATAACTTATACATGGGTGTATGCATTCAATTATCAGCTTAATACATAGTTTTATTTATCTTTATTTTGTATATAAATATAATTAAATGCATATATATGTTTCAATGTTAATTTAGTATATGTTTCCAAAGTTAATAAATTTTGTTTTAATTTCAAACAGAATTAATATCACTGATGTCGTTTATTATTATACTGATTCATAATTTTTTAAATAATGTATTTTAAATATAAATAATATTGATGTGTTATTTTAAAATGTAAACATTTATATAATGTTTGAATTTTAGTATTAGAAATAAAAATATTTTTCATACTGCAGTTTATCGCTCAATTTTCATTTCGCAGGATAATCGACCAATCATGTTGTCCTTTCATATTAAAGTTTAACTAGAGATTTATCGTTAATTTAATTAAATAATTGTTATTTAATTAAACAAGGCTTTCTTTAATTAAAAAGAAATAATCATTTTTTGAAATGTGGAGGCGTAGTAAAGACAAAAGCACAATTAAACAAATAAATTGTTTGAATTGGTTTTAGTGACGGGGTGTCTTCATTTACTGACTTCTATGGGATGAAATGAAATAACTCAGTTATCGATTCACTTACTTATCTCAATCAAACCAAAATCTGAATTATATCATCAAGTTGTTTGTTGTATATAATTATGTTGCAATTATCTTCATTAAAATAATAATTCGTTCAGTGAAATTGTATCTGCTTTTCACTATAAATCTCCTTCCATGTAATACAATCTCTTTTGTATGATCCGTAATATAAGCTAGAAATTTAAATATTTTCTATTTATAACATTTATAATTTGATAACTTTAAGTATATATTGCATTATTTTATAGATAATCTATTGCTATGTCTTTATATCATCAAGGTCATATTTATTAATGAAACAAAATTATGTATGTTATTAGGAATAAGTTTGAAATCATTTACATTCATATATACAATTATTCATTCTTTTTAAAATAGATTTTTAAATTTTGATTTATTAAATATTAAACCGACAACCTTTTAGTTGATAGTCTGTACTTTTAATTTATATAATTTTAATATATAATATATACAATTTGATTTATTTAATAACTAAATTAATAATTTGATAAATTTATAGTGACATATTAACGAGAGCTGTATAAGATATTCCTGATTTTCAGCAACACATTTTCCATAAACTGTTTCAATATCCCAAGGGCAAAAAAGTTAACTCGATGTCAGACGGCTACATTATAATCAAACATTAAAATTCAGTTAGCTAGTATCTTTTTTGGATAATTAATTATAGTCACTGGTTTATATTAAATAGCCATTGTTTCGGTTTGTATAACAATTAGTTAGCAATTATTATATATAATTACATCATGTTTTTTATATAAATAGTATAAATCAAATACAACAAATCACTGAAACTGCAATAAATATAATTTAAAGAAAAAAGTAATACAAAAAATCTATGTATCAGTAAATAACAAATCTTATTTTGAAAAGCGACAACATTTTTTAAAAGTTAAATAATAGAAATAAAAAATAAAATTTGTTTGGAACATTTTACAATAAGTTCCAAGTAAATAATTGCACCAATAGTTGATACTGATTGCTTATTTCAAATTTGGTAAATCATCTCTAGTTTTGGGTCCATACGTTTACTTTATTGTTATCGTTATTCCGGTAGAAAATATAAAACATTTATTATGTTTTAATACGAAACAAATTTCCCTCAAAGAAAAGGAAGAAGACTTCTTTATTGTACATTGTTTTTAGATTGAAGAAGGTTTTCAGATCAACTTAATCATATAACGTCAGCTATATTTGGTATATTTTAGTACAGCCAAATGACTGTCATTAAAAGTTTCATTTGCTGTGAAAAGTAGGAATAATTTTGTCAATTTCAAGCCTTATGCGAACTCTCGAATCATGTAATAAAACTTTTTCGGATAATATTGGAATAACTTGATACAAAAAATGGCTTGATGTGTAATACGAGATATTTTGTTTGGTGATGGGAGAGTTAAATTTGAAAATCAGAATTCCCCAGCGGGGTGTGGGTTATCGATTAAAATAATGTTAAAGAAGAAGATAAAGGTGCTACCGCGTGTCAAACTTCTAATGAAAGTGATTGCAATGTTATTCGTTTTGTTAACAAATATAAACGAATAATTAGTAGAATACTTTTCTAAAATAAAGTTGATGGAATTAATGAATAAATTGAAGGTTAACATTTAAACAATGAGTACCCGTTTCAAAAGAATTAACAAATCATTTTTTATTTATGTGTTGTTATAATTATTAAATTATAACTTTGGTCAACTTAAACGTCATCATGAACGACATAAACTTTAGCTCAGATATTTTATGATGTACTGATGTACAGATATACTGATGTCCGATTATTCAAACCTTTTAAAAATAATAAAACATAATTTTTTACTTTAATTTAGCCAAACAACTATTAAAAATTATTATTTTATGCTATATTTTGAAATAAAAATCTTTCGGGTATCCAAAAAAGAAAGTTTCAATTGTTTATACAAACTCGGTTACATTAATATATCCAATCACCTACACAATCAAGGATATATTCTAGAAGTTTATGAAACAAAAATATACTTTGATAGCGACAATAGATCAGACTAAATGTAGATCTTTTTCATCCTATGGAATTATAATTAACTTTTTGGAGTTCTGCCCCTTTTTCAAAAAGAAACAAAATCTCCGAGCAGACTGGCTTGGAGCGATGATACATCTGTGTACAGTTGAATAGACGAATTGTTTTGTGAAATATTTTAAAATTGCACAAGAAATTTCTACTATGCAATCATTCCTCGGTTCAAAGAAGCCGGATATGATAAATAATGTGTTTCTATATTTCCATCTGCTATCTCACTGAATAAGTAAATTAGAAAGATCAGGGATACTATTCATTAGTGATTTATTGATTTTAATTTGTCGCAATAAAATAATTCTTAAAATTTGTTTGAAAGAAAAGGTGTAACACCTAGTGATAAATTACTTTTTATAAATGAAAGAAACATTAAACTGATTAAGATCTCTCATTAAATGCGCTGGGAAAATGAAATAATTTAATTTATAATAGAATAAAATAAAACAAAGCATATTTTTCATTGAATGTTTAATTAAATATGTATCAATTATGAATGAGCTTAAAAGCTAAATCCAATTTGAATATAAAAAGTTATTTAGAATATAACTTTTAAATTTATATTTATATTTGCATCAAATTACTGCATTTTTGTACATTAAACACTTAATTGTATTGATATAAAATCCTTTACATTCAAATGTACTTATGCACCACTATTCGTGATATTTATAAAATGTTCAGTTTAAAAAATATATTTCTCTACTATAAAAAATCTACTTCGGCTAAACCGGACACCCACAAACTTTTTAAAAATCGTTCGGTTTATGTATCGTCCGGTTTATACAAATTGAGAAAAAACTGTCCATTGATAGATACTATACTCGCATAACTTGTTAACAAAGAAAAACTACGAAACTCATGATATTATTAATATCTAATATGTTAATAGAGATTATTTCTATGTGCGATAATGCATCATTATAATAATTTAGGAGTTAAAATGTAGCGTCTGGATTACAATTAGCTAATAACATTATAATAATGCACAAGGGACCTAAAAATCCGGTGTACAAAAGTTACAAGGAAATTGTTGGTTCTATATTCGCTTCCAGTTTGTGCACTCGTCGGGATTAAGCGTGTCCGGTTTAGTCAGAGTAGACTGTATATCAAAAAGATAGTTTTTCAGTTTTCAATTGTAGTTTTACTGTATGTATTCTACATCAACATACTGGAATAACCTCCCATAAAATGCTTTTAAGATATTAGTCCTATATTAAGTTATATCAACGCTAATTTAGTAATCAGCACAATCTTTCAGTATTTAGCCTTGTCATATGTGATACACATTAATACATTAATACATTAATATTGAGGAAAAAATACAAGGAAGCTTCCCTGATAAGCTGAATACAAATAAAATATTGAATATAAAGTGTAAGACAAAACACTAATAACATATTTACATTAACGTAGGAAATATATTAAATATTTGTTTTACGTATTCTAACCGAAACAATTTCTAACAATTCTATTTGATGTTTTATGTTTGATTTGTTTTGTTTTATTTGATAATTAATCAATGATTTTCAACCATAAAATTAGCATCGTTAAACAAATTATACGTAAATTATGTATAGCATTAATATAAAAAAACTAATAATATCAAAAAATAATGGAATATATACTGTTAAAATATTTATATAGTAAACGCGATTATTGTTATAATGTTAATGCGACGAATCCGTTTTGAAAAAATAGTAATGTATTATAGTTTGAAAACTCACTTGTCTAAAAAAATTAAGAGTGGATTACAGTTATCAATAAGCTGAATTGAACGTTTGAATATATTTTAAAAGATAGATTAGGAAATGAAAAATTTAGTTGATTCGTAGTCTTAAAGAGCTTTATTATTTATTTACGAATGTAAAAATCACTAAAAAATGAAACTGCATTTTAAGGGAAAGTTTTGTAGGCGTGGATATCACTTTGTAAGGTAATATATTAAATGATTAATTTAAAAATCAGTATATTGCATATCGTATTTAAAAAGTGTAGAACTATTTTTAAATGTCCTGTTTAAAAAAAATATTTTATGTTTTAGATCAACAAGATGATCTGAAAATCTATTTTATAAAATAAAACTTACAAATAGATAATTTTTAATGAATACAAGAATTTAACATAAATTTATTTTATCATAGAGTTATTTATTTATGCAAAAAATCAAAATGTTTTGCCCTCTATTTAACAACAAAACATTGCAGAATTAAAAATTTTCCTTAACTTTCAATCTGGAGGTTTTTAGCATGATACGATTTAGCATATCTTGTTTAAATAATTCAATGTAACAAAATTTCAGACGTTGACATAAAAGGGATCATAATTGCGATCAATAAATTGATACTCGATATTCAACTGTTGATTAAATTTAGTGAGGCTTATTCATTTGATTAATTATTATAAAAACATTCTCCACTTTCTCCATTTTATAGCGGACTTATAATTTAGTTAAACATCGTTATTTATTTATTCATTTTAATAATGAAATTGATTTCACAATATTTATTACAAATTTATTTGTTGAGTATCTATATTTTAGTTATTAAACAATATAATTATATACTTATTTATTCATCGTAAAAATGTATAACGAACGAAATACTACTTAATAACAAACTACTTTCTACTTTCACGAACTATAGTTTAAAATAATAATTCGTCAGACACTTATTTGTATAAAATCATGTAATAAACCAATTTCGATGGAAACTATACATTGTGCAAAATAATATTTGTAGGTGAATAATTTTCATGAAGTGTATAGATTGTCATCTATGAATTGTGTTGCTATAAATAAAGTAAAATTAAAAATTGATAGACACTTATATTCATTTACTTAAGTTTTTAAAACGAAAAATATACATTCATCGCAACAAAAAATAATGGTTTAGGTAAATAAAAATACTTTGTGAAACAACCTTACAAAAATGTATAAAACAATTTTAAAACACTGCATCTCATCTCCAATTGCTAACTTTAGAAATGTACCGGATGTTGTATCTTCAAAGATTCTGTCATTTACGTTTTTATAACTGGTTATTTTTTTCCAGGCCGAATCTAAATTAATGTTAAGATTATCCCAAGAGTCTTCTATAAAGCTTGATTAAGTCCCATGTAATTTGCAAGGATCCTTTAGAGTTGTATACATGTAGCATGGCTCAAACAGACTCGGATCCAAGAACAATTTTTGTTAATGATAAGGGGAAAGACGTGTGACGAACACACTATTCGTCAGAAACACATCGGTTCGTCAGTGTGAATTCCCTCATGTTTCTCTAATTTTAAGAAAAATAATTATTTTTAAGAAGTCGCCACCTCGCTAACATTTATTGAAGGTTTTTTTACTGACGACAATTACCGCTTAATACTTTTTTTTACTTTACGTGAAATACGGGAATAATTTAATTTTTGTAACGATTTTTCCTTTGTGTATACAAAGAAGGTTTTAAGTTCTCACTGTAAAGTTATAGTATTTTTTTAATGTCGGTAGGTGTTCAGAAATATTAGTAAATATTTGAATAAACGATAAATTAGACGGCAAAATTTGCACATCAATTATAATTAGGTTATCTTTTTATTTCGCTTGTAGTTTTTTCATTTCTTCTTTTTAATCAGTACATTAATAGATTAAAAAACCCAAACTAAGAATTCTATCTTCAGAAGGTTGGATGTTTTAGATTTTAGTTTACAATAATGTACTCTTCATATGATCATTTATTTTATAATTTCTTTACTAAACCGAATTATAAAACATTTTCTTGTCTCTTGCAGATGACTCCCTTCCTTGTTTGGTGCTATCTCGTCTAGAGGTAAGTTAGTCCGAGTTAACAATAAAATGCTCTATGACTTCTTTGGAAATTCAAATAATATTATCAATATTATATAAAAAAAGCTTTACATTAATAATAAATAAGATATTATATGTCCACGATAGTTTACATTACATTATAGGGGAAAAGAGTCTAATATGTGTCCAGACATGAGAAAACTAGGACGAAGCTTTTGGAAAACCTTCATTATGAGGCAATGAAGTAAAAAACCTTTTCATTATAATGAAATTTTGGCGCCAATGAAAATAACTTAAAACTTGATTTTATTTATACTCAACTTGTGGAAAACGACCACGAAATTTATTTCTGGAAAATTAAATTGCAAAATTGTTGCAGTTTATGGAAAAAAAAGAGAAGCTTAAATAGACTTATAAATATAACAATACAATCCCCAATCCTCTTGAGACAACTAGAATTGCAAATTCATCATTGCTATAGCACAGAGAGTAGAAGTTACTAGTATAGTTAGTTCCCTCAGTGGATATAAGGTAATAGAACCTCACATAATTATATAACTACACAACTTGGCGAATGCAATCATATTTATATGTATGCATATCAGGATCAACGCTTGCCAAGGACAGCTAGATCATGCGTCTAGTAAATTATCACATCACACAACACACAACACACAGTCTCTACTGGATCGAGCTAAGACGTCTGGTTGGGATGCTAGCTATATCGGGTAATTAGGCTGAATCAGTGAATCAGAAAATAATGTCTGACTGTCGGTAACTATAAATTCTTCTTCTCAATTTTAACAAATATCATTGGAGTTGGCATTCCAATATACGGACAAGGAAAAACTGACAAATGTGTTTTTCCAGAAATAGATACTTTTTAAAATCTCAAAGAGAAATAAAACTAAATTTAGCTGTTGTACTAAGAAAATATTTGTTTAAACAAATAATTGAAATTTGTACTTTTTTCTAATTAATTGAGACACAATAGGCTCTAAATTTCTTTCAAAAACTAGTAGAATACATCAAGTAAAACATTCAGATGCAATATATAAATATATATTGAAAGAAAGGAAAAACTAATATTACAGGCTTGTTTTCCAATTTTGCAACATGAAACGATTAAATTTAAAACGTAAAGCTGAATTTAATACATTTTTATCTAAATATCGCATATTGAAGTAATTATTGACATTTATTTTATTTAAACAATTCAAGCAAACAATTGAAGCAACATGATTGATATAAAGTTACACTTATAATGTACAGACAACACCCTTTTATATTGTATATTAGTCTTTGACATTTACAAATTATAATGTATAAAATTAGAATAATGTAATAAAGTTAATGTATAAAATCTGTGATACATTTTTATGCTACATTTAGTCTCCTTGGAATAAGTTAATTTTTTGACGTTTGTATGTCATTTCGAAATATTTTATTATGTACAAGCCAAATTTGTCAGACAAATATAGTTTTCGAACTTATTTATAAATAAAACTACTCCACTTCTGTTTTTATTCAACTCTTCAATTTCTTCCCACAGAAGCTATCCAATATATATTAACACTTCTGTTGTGTTTGGTTCTTTGTATATTCAGTTAAAATGGAAATAAGTATGATGATGAGGAACATTTGTTTAGTACAATTTAATGAAATCTTATCGTTAATAAGGTTATGGTGAAACTTTTGCATCAATATTAAACTAAAAATCGTAATTCTCTTAATAAAGCTATCAAAATTCAGACATTAGAAAATACAGTACAATGCATTAACTTTCGTATTGTGCATATAGCAACATTTTCGTATTACAACATAAAACAGTTTTAGACAATTATCTGAAATAAAGGTGTTTTAAGAAAACATTTGTAGAAGCGATGTTCACAACCATTTCAATATAGTTTTGCAAGGGCAATTAGAAAGAAAACTTTGAGATTATTTTGATGAAACTTAATTCCTACATTATGGTATGTTTGTAAACAATCTATATCAATGCTCAATATATAATCATTACAAAAACGAGTGTATAAACTGAAGTACATGAAGTGGTGATCTTATCTTTGGAACATCTTAAAAAGGAATCATCAAGAAAAGCTGACTTTGATTGCTATGAAATGATAATATTTTCCACACAATGAAGAAGAAGTAATTGGAGAAGATGTGAGGTTAAACTTGACCTGGATAAATGCTAGTCTTCAATTCGGAGCAAAAATGTTCATCCTAAATTTAAAATCAAAAAATGTAAGTTTACAATATTTAACTTTTTTTCCCTTTATTGAGACAGTTGTAGTAAGAGGTATGTTTAATTTTAACGAATACAACAATAACACAGATTATTGACCTATTCTTATAAAAAGTTAAAAATACTAAGCAATAAGTTCAATAACTTTATTATTAATCAACAGTTCGAATTTAAATGGTGTGTGTAAATATAATTCGTCTGTGGAAGGCCTACGTGAATATTTCTATTGATGTCTAATTATATTTGACTGAGAAAGGCTCAATAACAATCCATAAGTGTATTATATCAAAAAGATTTTGATAGCATAGATATGCTTCCTGAGGCACAAAAGATAACAGAATTTTGTCGCAATTATTGAAGCATAAAAAGACTAAAAGCTTCATCACCTATTGATAAAGGATTCCCTGTCCGCCGTTTTGTCATATAGCTTCACTACTTCGTGATGAAAACTAATTTTTGGAATATCGACTTTATTCGCATTTCGTATTTATGTCAAATATCGCCAATATATGTATTTATATATGTATGTAGATTGATAGAAAAAGAAATAAATAATTTTTTCTAACACAAATAATGAAGTTATATAATTAAATAATTAAATGATTACAATTATATTTTTTCTAATGTTCAATATTTGACAGTTTTGAAAATTGTTCTGATTTTTGAACTAAAGATGGACTTTATAATAAATTTCACTATCTGGTATACCGATTGGTATAATAAATTGCCATTATTAGGGGTCTAAAAGAACAGTAAATAAAAAGTTTTCCAATTGCCCCAATTATTTGTTCAACATTGTTTAACTTAAGATTTTTAAATCTATTGAGTAACTATAAAATAAGTGACATCGTTTAGGTATTTTCTGATTTGATAATAAAATTGATCTATTAATCCTAATCCAAATGCAATATTATATAATACAAAAGTATATTATGTCAATACTAATGAAATTCGAATGTATTAATTGACGTTGTTATTATTCACAAAATTTTCGGAATTTATTATACACTTTTATTTCATTTTGTCAATTAACTAAATAATTTGTAATTAAAAACAGCAAAATGGCGCCAATTTCAAAACAGTAGACAGTCAAGTTTTGTTTTTATGCGCATGGCTTTTATTTTACAGTTCAACAGATTTTCTAGCGTTTGTAATTGAAAAATCTTTCTGGAAAAACACATTTTGTTCAGATTAAAAGTTTTAAATTTCTACCAATTCCAATATGAAAGGAAAAAGTTAAGCTAAATTTTATACATTTTTTAACAAACTTTTAATTAAATATAATACATTCGTATGTAAAGTTATATTGTTGCATTCGTGAAGTAGATGCCAACATTGACGAGCAGAAGGGGTAGCTACTTATCCCACATTGACATCAGAAATAAAAACTGTTTTACGACCATATATTGTTTCCTTATTCTTAAATAATGCCTACAAAATAAAACTCCAAAATAACTATTAAGTGTTAAAAATTTGGAACAACACCTTATATCGGTGCTTATCTGTACCCAGAGGTAAAAAAGAGTTCTTTGTTTTTGAAAAATAAAGCAAGCATATTTTCGATCGATCCATCAGATTCCTTCACATATTATACCTGCTGATAAAAGTTATTTGGCAGAATTTTCTTTTGTTTTCTTCCTTTATTGTTCTACTAACTTGTTGAATGAATTCTGTTCAATTTATAGAACCATACACTTGTCAGTCGTACGTTCATTGTTCCCTTCCTCCTCCTCCCACTCCTGCCTTGCAGAGAATTCCGCTCAAAGACTTTTCTTCCGAAGTACGGGCATCCTTGGATATGGAAAAATTCCTCAAGGAGGCGAGCCTTCTGCTTGATTTAGAGGGGACCTCTCTCGATGATATTATCACCAATATGTTGTTCTCGGTATTTTCTCTGGAGCATACTGATGACCCCAAAGCGTTAGATATGATTATGACGGAGGCTAAAAAGGCGCTCTTTATGCAGGCCACCTGCCTTTCATATACATGTATGTGTACTTCAATATAACATTAATTTACAATACAATACAATACAATACAATACAATACAATACAATACAATACAATACAATACAATACAATACAA
>JAUZNC010024931.1:10863-22982 GCA_034780395.1 Vannuccia rotundouncinata | reverse complement strand
CTATTATAAATGACGCAAAAATAATTAACCAATGAGGACACAATAAGGACACTAACTAACAAATTTGAATTTATATAGCCATTTGGAGAAGTAACTTTTCTGTCTCTGAAGACCATAAGGAAGAGGTTAAATTACTTTTAACATTTTTGTACAAACACTGTTTACAACATTTTGCATGTTTGGTGTTTGGTTTAGCTATAGTAGACTGCATATCAAAAAATTTGGACAACCAATGTATTATTAATTTAAAGTTCTATTAATAATTTTTTATTAATTAAAAATATAGCTTCCTTTTTAAAAAAACACACTAAGTAGTTCTTTAATAGTTTCATTTTTACTCCCTTTCTAAATATTCATTTTAATATATTATATATTAGATGATATTACTGCCATTAAACAGTAAAATCTGAAGAGTTAGCCATCAAGATATAATTGTCAATGATATGATGTTCTTTGGTAGCTATAGCAAGCTAAAAAGTATTCCAACTTAACACATTATGCAGATAAAAATAAATTTACTAATTATTATATTTTAATATAAACAGTTTTATATTATTATTTCCTAAACACAGTATTAAATGTTCTGTAATAGTTATTTTAAATTTCATATCAATAAAAAATGATTAAACATTTCATTAGTTTAACTCAATGTATATATGCATATTTTTGTTCCATGATATCAATTTTTTGAAAATTTATGACTATACTTTGATTATTTATTAATTCATATTTTTATAATAGTGATTATTAACAATATTGTGATATAATAATATGTTCAGGATCCCAGAGGGCTTTAATCAAAATGTTTGGTGCAAAAGGTTTGATACTTTTATCAAGTAATATGATCCATGGGATGATCAAATATGTAAGTCTTAAGTAGCTGAAATTCTACATTATTTTTTATGACCATTTTAGTGTTTTTCCATATTAATGAATAGGAGAAATTTATATGGTTTTCACCCAGTTTTCATGAAAATAAAATTTTTAATGAAATAATTGTTATTCACACTTTTTGAATAAATTGATGCATATAATTTTGTTCATCTAATCGTTTTTAAACTATTTCAAGTGAAATTACATTGAAAAGTCATGCTAATCATTTTCCAGAAATCTATTACTATTAGTACTAAAGCCTATTTGAGGCATATTTTAGCTTGAGAACCAATATTTAAATGTTTCTAGAAACAAATTAGTCTGACTTATGCATGTAATTTTTCTTGTAATATGTGGAAAACGTTTAAATGAACAAAATAATATGCATCAATTTATTCAAAAGTGTGAATAACATATTTTTTTAATTTAAAATGTGCATTTCTCCTATTCTTTAATATGGAAAACACTAAAATGTTCATAAACAAATAATGTACAATTTCTGCAACTTAATACTTACATATTTGATCATCCCATGGATCATATATTACTTGATAAAAGCATCAAACATTTTGATTTAAACCCTCTGGGATCCCAGACTAATATAAAAAAGTGTCCTCAGTAATCATAACACATTTATAATTGAATTTTGAAAATCCATTGAATTTCAAAAAGGGAAAAGTGTGGAAACTCTGAAATTATTTTTATTTGGTTAATAATGTATGAGGTAGGCATGTCCGGATCAATAATGCTTAATAAATTAATTTATATACATTTAATTAATGAATTATTACAAAAAGATAAAAATTTTATCATTCCACTTTCATGTCAGAAAAAAATTGTTTTTAGTTTCTCCTTTTATTGTATTTTTATAACCTTTTATTATGCAATAATTTATAACATATGTCAGAATGAAGTTATGTTTGTTATATGACAATAGGATGTTCTGCCCATTGAAATATTAAAATAATTAAGAAAAATCTGATTTTATAATGAGAACTCATTAACACAATGCATTGTTGAAATATAAAAATTTTGTTAAAAAACTAAATTATAATAATGATAAATTAATAAAACTAGTTTTCTATTTGATAATTTTTACAAAATTAAAATTTGTATGTTGCGAAAAAGAGGTTTAAATGTCTACTTAATTATTTATTGTAAGTCATGGAAACTCGTCTTATTCCTCTGTTTATAGTTTATTGACTGAGAATGAGTTCTGCAACAATCTGGACAAGATTACGAGACAGTAAGATCTCGAGAGTTAACCACCAGGCCGTGATGTTCAACGATATGATGTATATCTTTGGTGGCTATAGCAAACTAGAAAGTAGTGCAACTTATCACATTATGCAGATAACAATTGCTGTCTGGGACACCCGTAAGTTCATTAGTAATTCGGATATTCTGTTAGCTATCATTTATGTATTTCATAGTGTCAAATGTGGTGTCTGATATTCTACTGATGAGTTTTGATGACGGTATTTCAGGTTTGGGCAAATGGTCAGTACTACCACGACTTCCACTTTATGAATTGGAAGTCCCATCCATGAAGAGGCTTAGTTTGAAGCCAATTAACGACAACCAAAACCCGGCTCCGAGTATGCGCTATGGGCATACGGTTGTGAGCTGGTCAGGCAAGGCCTGGATGATAGGCGGTCGCACAGACCGGGATGCCTGCTCTCCGGACCTCTATGGCTTTGATCCCTCCTATGAGCGGGGTTGTGGATGCTGGTTGCGAGTGTCCAGAGAGCTCGGCAAGAGTCCTCCAGCGAGAGATGGTCATGCGGCTACCGTGTCTGGAGATTATCTCTATCTTTTCGGAGGCTTTGTCGCTGGGGTGAGTGGCCAATACACATTTAACAGCACGAAATAGATTTTGTTGAAATGAATGAATGGATGCAACATGATGTTGGGCTATTTTAATTTCTCAAAATATTATGAATAATAAAGCGCTTTGGAATAATTTTGCATTATTAGGTACAATTATAGAAAAGGTTTCATAGTTTATATTTTATTATAATATTATTACAACTGTCCCTTTTATTTGAGAAGATGTTTTCAATCATTCTAGACGGAAAACTACGATAACAGTCTTTACCAACTGGACTTTGTTACATGGCAGTGGACAGAACTGGTCAACCGACGGAATGTTCAGACCGTCATACCCACACGACGGGACTTCCCCTGCCTCACTGCCCACGAAGACTCCCTCTATATGTACGGGGGGAGGTCGGATAGGAATGGGTCTCTCCACACAGGCAACGAGATCTATGATCCAGCACTCTGGGAATATCAGGTTTCAACGGGCCAATGGAAAAAACTCCACGAAGGCTTGGAGCAACCCTCTCCAATGGGAAGAAGGAGTGCTTGTCTTTGTGAGTTCAGCTGCAGTCATGTTATATAGAGATATTTTGTATATCTAACAAATGAATAAACTTTCATTCTTAATTAATTATCTAGCTCTTTTAAAAAGTAACAATTTTGTTAAATACAATGTTTATATTTTGTCACATTTGACTTCAACGGTGCACTTTTATTGCACCTTGATTGTTTCAAATAGAAGAATGTGTGGGTACTTGTTAGAGGACAATGGAACACTTACTCTAAATAAAATATCAAGGACAACTATTAAGTGTGAAGGTTTGATCATTAATTTAATAACTTGCAGTTTATATTGAACTTTGAATACATGTGAAGGGTTTTGGTTTTGCATTATATAATAAAACTTTGAATAACTTCACTCTTGTTTATTATATTTCGAGATATTTATTGACAGTATTTTAAAGTTGATCATATCATGCACGAGGTGTTTTTAATAAGGATCTCTTGAATATTATTTATATATATTGGTCACTTATTTATAATTACTGTTACTATGTAATTTGTACGTACTCTTTATATTTTCGGCATGTGACATTTTCATATTCCATTTAGATGATAACTGGAGAATAAAATTGTTATCTTTTACATTTTAATTTATGTAAAGCGGATACATAAAAGTGAGACAAAAACCTGATCAGTGGTTTCCTTTTCTCAATGTACTGTTCAAAATTGGGAAAAACAAACTTACACATACCTCCATTGGAGTCTCAACACATGGAAACAAATTTCATAAAAAATCATTTCGCTTCAATCCAAAAAGTTATCGAAATCTTCCATCAAAGCCACATCCAGATAAATAAAAACGACTACTAAGAAACCTTTCACAGTCATTATTCTTACAGACAGAACAGATCTCATCATTAAAGAAAGTCTGTTTATCCAAAAACATAACCCAGCAATAAACCGCTCTCACGAAACGATAGGGACATCCTGATCTTATGACTTTTTTGCTTTTCTAATGCTAAATTATTTGTGTCTTTTGAACAATTTGTTTGTCACTGAGTGAAGAAGACGTAAAGTCGAAACGTTGGAGATATTAGTATTTTTCTTTTTTGTATTATACGTAGAATATAATCATTGTAGTAGCGGTTAATTTTATCGCAGAGGGTGTTTTTATTTAACTTTTATTATACACTTTGTATTTTATTGGATATTTTTTCTTCTCAAACAATTATTAATCTATTGGAGTACTCACGTGTTCTTCATCTAGGGGGTTACAGATCATCGCTCTACCTCTGCTTCGGACTCAACAGTCTATTAGAGCCAGTTTCCCGGCAGCACATGCACGACCTGTGGCGGTTTAACCTCTCCACTCTGGCGTGGACACAACTGCGACCCTTCGGAGAGAAACCCACGGCAAGACGGAGGGCGGTCGCTTGTTGTCATCCACAGGAGCCCCGGGTCTTTTTCTTTGGGGGGACACAGCCGGCCCAGGGGGGTGATGGAGATAGTTCCGTGCCGATGGACGGTGAGCATTAGTATATTATGTTGGGACAACTTTTTGTAAAGTTGTAGTTCTGTTTTACAAAACGTGTTTTTTATGAAGTTTGAATAAAATTTTAATGATATTAGCAAAAGTTTAAAAGTATAAGTCTTAAGAGATAAAAAACAGAACATACATGTTTTCTTTCTGTCAGTTGATGAAGAAGATTTAATTGATTTTTATAAATATATGTTTTTGCTCCTCAGATGATGATAATGAAGAAGAGAACACAACGCAATCGTTGAATGACCTTCACGACCTTCACGAGTGTCATGTTCTCGATCTAGAATTTTCTCTTTATCGATTGTGTCTTCATAGTGTCATTAAATATGGTTTCAATATTGATTTCTTACCGGAAACAATCATGTGAGAATTGTGACTTTTTAAAATTATAACAAATGGTCAGAGCCCTTTGATATTCCACAGTGATAATATATATATGGTTATAAGGATGCTACTTTAAATAACTTATTAAAAATACGATAAACTTAATTTCTCCTAAATATTATAGTTAAATTTCAATCATTATTATTTAGCAAGCATTATAGTTAAAGGTACCATAGATATTGGCTTTTCCATGTTCACAGAGATCAGAATAACATTTGATTAATCATCGGTGTGGAGTTAAGTCGTGTTACAATGTATACAATCTCAATTTATTTCCGATTTTAGATGCAGATCTCGGTTTGTTCTGTGTAATTAAAATAATTTATCATTAAAACATTTTTTTACAGAAACGACATTGGTCAAATTTTCCCAGTTACGGACGTTCGCCAGCAAGCTTAATGTCCTGGTTATACATCACCAAAAAGCACCTGTTATCTGTGATTAAATAAACATAGTATTTTATTTTGAAGTTCTTTCAACATATTCTGTTTCTTGATCTGTCAACAACTATTGAATTCTGCCTTTAGTTTATGTTGTTTTACAGTTATGGTGCACTCAATAACTCCCATTTTTAAATCGGCTTCCGTTATTATTATTTATTTTGCTGAATTAATTCTGTAAATAGATACATGCTTTGACTTTTAATATCATGATAAATTTTATAATTTGACTATTTTTAAAATTTATAAATCATGCAAAATGTTATACTAATTTTATTTTAACAATTTCCAATGCCTAAATAAATAATGTATATATATATATATTTCAAATTGTTTTACAAAAATTAGTTAATTATATTGTTTTGAAATAATGTTATCAACTGTTAAGAAATATATTTTGTTCTTTTCAAATATATATTTGTTGTTTCATTAATATTAATAATTAGATTTAATAATGAAGCAAAAAATAAATAATATTGTGATGGTGAATATAGTTTTTATTCAGCTTTAATTTAATAATATAAGGAAATCCGAGAAATCTTAAAGGCCTCTCGCTGAGATTACGCTTGACTCTTTGGCCCCAACATATCATGCCAGGGCCAAACCATGCAAAGTAAGAGATAAAGCTGAAATGCATTTTATAAAATTTGTAATGAACCTTGATGAGTATTAAGTTTTTTCTTACAAATTCGTGTATAATATTCATATAATTATTTAATCTATTGATATATAAATTCTGGAGCATATATAAAAAAATGTTTCAATTGAGGCATAATAATCTGAATAATAAATAATAATAGTAAATAATCTGAACGCTGCTACAAAAATACATTTAAAAAAATACGTATTTTAGTTTTTGAGTAACCTATTGCGTTATGACCTATATCGTTTTATCTCCTTTTTATTAAACTCTTAGTTTTATTATAACTATAGGGATTATATTGCGAAGTCTGAAAATTGGCTTATTGATGATTGGTAACTATAACTATTTCACGTAACATAAATTTAAGTAAGAATTAAAAAGGTTAAATTTAATTAACCAGCTGGGGCTCAAATTACAAACTAAGGTACAAGACATTATATTAATTTTAAAATAATTCAATTTTTTTAAAGATTTTATGCTTTCATAAATGTCATGAAATTTGTTTTAAAAAACGTACTATCAAAATTTATACCTCAATACCGTAACATTTTCATACCGTTGTAATCCATCGAAATTTAATCTCCAAATTTCTCATCGACTCATAATCCGTTTTCTCTTAACTTATTTGTCTTATAGATCATATTGAAATTGCACTAATTCGTCTAGAGTTAAACCTTTAAATGTTTGTTCTCTATGTTGATATAATTCAACTTTTGTCACAAATTCCATAAACGATTTCACTACCTCTTCTACTCTGGGTTCAATATTAATTTAAGATTTTCGAATTAAAAAAAAATCCGAATCCTATTTGTTTTTAAAATTTTCGTACATATATAATTTCATAATCCCAGATTAAAGGATAAATTTCTCATGTTCTGTTGTGAATATGTAATTATTTTATTCTGCAATAAGTAACTTTGATAAACTTTAATATTTATCTCATTAAAATAATCGTTTTGTCTTCTAAAAATGTAATTATCCTAATATCTCAAGGTTTGACATTCCTTCAACTCAGAATCGTCATATTTCCGAATGTCCTAGTATTTACAAAATCAATTAATTTGATTGTATTTTATAATTAAAACAGTTCGACAACCTCTTCTTTTTAACAGTTCGACGACCTAGTTAGTTTCATTCATAGTAAAACTGATAAAGGTCTATCTGTAGATTCATTATTTTATGTTATTATTAAAATTACTCGAATCGTATTTATAATTTTATGATTTAAAAATGATTACTATAGTAATGGAAACATTAATGATATTTTTCTATCTTATCGTAAAAAAGCTCTCAAAATTAATTAATATAATAATTAATTCTTTCATTATACTAACTTGTTGTAAATCGGAAGATGGTTATATGATTACGAAAGACGCCAAGTTAGTAACCACAAAGAAATATATTTCAAAATACTACATTAAAAAACTAGCTGTGTTTATACATAATATAACTAATTCTGCCCCACCCCCTTGCAGTTCCTAGTATTCAAAAAGTCAAATTTTGAATTGAAACATTTTCTTATTGATATAACAATTACTGAGATCTATAGTAAAATAATATAAAATCAAATATATATGATACATAATATATTGTGAATTTGTGACTTGTACAATTTATTAATACAATATTCATTATTCGAAAAATTAAAAAAATTATAAGTCCCGAACGTTGGGGTTTATGTCTAAATAATCATTGAACAATAATTTAATAAACTATTTATAAATATATACTATATGCATATAAGTAGTACTAAATACAATATAAGAAAACACGATATGAGATTATAATCTACAACGACCATATTATATAGAAGTATTACTGCGATTTGGATCCATTGGAAGGGTTTGACATAAGGTTACCACGAACGTTCTGTAAAGAAACAAAAATACCCGGATAATGGTTCATATAGCTCATTTCCAAGGGGATAGCGCAAGTGGAGGGTACGGGTAATTGTGAATTTATTGTGCAAATTCTTTAATTTATTAATAATCAGATCATTTAGGCACTACTGTGTTTTAAAGCTAATTATCAATCGTAAAGTGAGTCTATATTTGAATTCATGGTATGCATACACATCCGCATATTATTGGGATTATTATATGAATTATATAAGTTATAAATTGGAGAAGTCTAGATATTTGCATTCTAACCTTGGCATATTCTTTGGCCTTCTCACGGTTGGCAGTTTTCTCTTGTTGACGATGCTCAACACCACGTCGTACCTTAACTTCTTCCAATTGACTCCACAATCTGCGGCCGGATACAATCAGTGCAATATTAAAATATCTCAATTAACGCTACTGTGAACTACGGTGTTACTCACCGTTTGGTCCTGTCAACTGCATCCTTCTCCAGGTTACGCCTATCCTCACTGGTGACTGTTACCACCTGGTCTTGGGTGTCTTTTAAAGATTCCAATTCTAGAGGTGGAACTACATTGGTGGTTGATGTTGGGTTAGCTAACAACGGAGTGAAAGAAGAAAATGATAAATCCCTCGAAAATTAATCCTACACACTATCTTATTAATCTTACATAACCTACTAATCTTACGGATCTTATTAATTTGACAAAATCTATAAAAGTTGTGCTTAGTACCATAATTTCTAATAAGAACTATACGTACGATCTCCATAAGATAAAAATTATCTTTAGAATCGCTTTCTAGTGCAACCTACCCGCTGGCTGACTATCCCAACGGTGTTGCCGTGACTTCCTCCAATCAGACAAAGTTTTCTTCAACTGGACTGCATCATTTCCCAAAACCTCTCTCGACGTTTCTTCAGTTGGTCGCTTCTGACCCGCAGGTTTCTTGCCTCTGTTGGAGGAGGTCGGGACCTTCCTGCCTATATTAGAAGCAGGCTTTGGGTTGAGCTTTGCAGTGAGAAGCGCTTGATGTCTCTGTTTGATTGTTTGAGAGGAATTGGCCCGTAGAAAGGCCGTCTGGAGGTCGCTTGCTGGAGCTGGCGACAAATGAAGGATTTTGCATATTTTATACAATTAAATTTTCAATATTCTATAATCCCAGTAGTTTTTCTTCTTACCTGAGGAGTAAGGAGGGGAAGAAGCAACTGTGACCTCGTGCTCTTGGAAGGAGAGGAGTGAGTCTGACCTTGCGGGGCAGGTAGGCAATGTTCCCAACATGGAGGTTAGCGACTGTACAGAGGAGGCAGCTACCAGCGACAAATCAGGTTCATCTTCAATCCCAGGCTCCGAAAGATTGTCCAGTGGAAGCTGTTGTTGGAAATTCACACAAACATTAAAAACAACTTAATCAACTGAAATTCTAACAGTTATTATCTTTCAATTTTCTTAGTACAGTAAAAGAAATTCAAACCGGAATTGCAGACTTTCGATAGATAATAAAATCAACACGTAAATCGGTCAGTAATAGTGTATATTCAATTGATTACCTGTGGACTGAAGAAATAAACCTCGTGTCGAGCAGTTTCGCGTAATTGTCGAGCTTCAATGAGTAGTTGTTCAGCACGAAGTTCTTCAATTGATGGGTAGCTCTATTATAAAAAGAAATGGAGAGTAACAATAGACTCATCTAGTCACTCGTCGAAATTATATTTGGGTCCAATTATCAATAATGAAACAAGAAAATAGCTTACTTCAATATTTGAAGGATTACAATTATGAGAACGAAACTGATCATTGTCTTGTACATTATTTCTGTACGCAGCAAGAGATAATGACTTCTCTACGTCTGAGCCGACAGTAGGGGTCTTCTTAGAAGAACTAGAATCTGTATACTGACTTAAAAAAACAACTTGAAGAACTCTGCCAGCTTCTTCATTCCTCATGTTGGTACTAGATGAGACTGACACGGGATGTTGACTCAAGGAAGCAGTGTCTGACTCAAAACGTTCGTTTGAATTGATTCGGGGATATATTCTAGCGCTTGACGAGACTGGACATTGAGTTAAAGTAGTATTAACCGATCCTTCTACATCAAACTGCGTTGGTCTATCTGGATCCTTGGATGATATAGAAGCTGTATACTGCGTTAATGAACATTCATCATTAAATGCCCCAATAAAACATTCGTTATCTTCTTCTTTGTCTTTGGACGCTTGAATTGTCTCTAATTGACCTCTATCCATAGAAAACTTGTCATACTGTTCTGTGACCTTGGAAGAAACGGTTTCAGAGAGTTGAGTGAAGGTGACTTCATCTCCAGCTCCACCAATTGGAAACTCGTCGTTTCTTCTTCCTAAGGTGGACGACGCTGTCTCTGGATGTTGACTCAAGGACGCTTCATCTTTAGATCCACCAATTGGAAACTCGTCATTTTTTTCTGTCACTCTGGATGACACTGTCTCTGGGTATTGACTTAAGGACACTTCATCTTTAGCTCCGCCAATCGGAAACTCGCCTCCTTGTTCTATGATCCTAGACGAATCAGGATCAGAATATTGTGTCAAAAGCACTCCATTTAGAGATTCGCGTATTTCATTTGTATTGCATGAAGTAGATTCAGCAAACTGAGTCAAGGATCCCGTATTACCAGATTGTGGTTGCGAGAAAGAAGGACCATGACCTCCTTGCTCAAGCGAACTATCTACACGTTGGCTGACTGAGGCAAATGATTCTGCCGATGGTTCTACAACTGGTTGAATTGAGATAGAAGACTGTTTAGGAATAGATGAGTCCTTCAATTGGGCTTCTGGTGTCTCCAGTTCCATTAGTCGACGTGCACCTTGCTGCAAATTAAACATAACAAAAGTTAACAAAGGAAATAATTAATAACAATATGAACAGGTAACGTTTTCGGATACCTCTGAGAAGTATTGCTGCATGAGAAGTGTTTTCAATTCTTGTACGGAGGAAGGTATAATTGGAGCCTTCACTTCCTGTTCTAACGGTTGCAAAGGAGAGCTGTGAACAAGATGTGACGTGTGAAACTGGTCTAAACTGGACAAACTTCTCCGTTGGACATCTGATGGTCTTTCCAAACTGCTGAAAAATGCTTTTGCAGCGTTATCTTCCGGTCTATAATGAAGTAGTTAGTAAAGCAAATCAAACATTACATCTCATAAAACATAACACATTACAATCCAGAAAATTTAGAAATTATTCAAAATTGTTAATATTCATAACAGTAAGTAAATCTGAACAAGTTACCCACAAAAGCAATAGTACAGGAAATGTTTTCAAAAACGACATTGACCTTATATTATGTAAACCAAACTGCTCTAAAATAAATATTTCAATCTACCATCATAACTACTATTAAATGTTACTTAAATGTTTTACTTACATTGAGCAGAGAGTTTCCTCGTTTACATTATCGTATTCCCTCTCTTTACGATCAGGAGAGTCAACTGAGGCTTCTTCCTGTAGATCAAAGCTTGAGTCTCGAGTATTATTATTCACAGCAACAGTGACATCATTATGGTCTTCTGCGTCTTCTTTAGCATCGAGTATTTGTGATGTTTGTTCGTGGTGATCTATAAACGAATTCAAATTACGACAAGGATACACAATTTTTTTATTTATTGATCAATTGCGAGTCAATGCGTATCAAAAATAATATTCAAAACAACATTATTTGAATGTTATAAGAATGTACCCAGGTTTAATACCACGATCGATACATGATTCTTAAGGCCGCACAAAATACAATAATTACTAAGTAATACTATTAAAATTTGAAAAAAGACTCACAGCTTTCATCGTTTTCTTTCTCCTCAGTATCAACTTCAACAAAAAGAAATCTTTCTCGGTCATTATTCCTCTCAGTTGTAGACTGATAATCATTATTGTCATCATTTGATGGCATTGTCCAAGCTACTTGACTGGCATCAATTGTGCCAATCCCATGATCACTATTTCCGTGACCAGAATCGACTGCACCAACTCTTTGATAAGAATCAATATCACCAAATCGTTCTCTAGAATCAATGG
>JAUZNC010024931.1:0-10763 GCA_034780395.1 Vannuccia rotundouncinata | reverse complement strand
GATAAGAATCAATATCACCAAATCGTTCTCTAGAATCAATGGCACCATTTCCGTGACCAGAATCGACTGCACCAACTATTTGATAAGAATCAATATCACCAAATCGTTCTCTAGAATCAATAGCACCATTTCCGTGACCAGAATCGACGGCACCAACTCTTTGTCCAACAACAGTTACAGTACCTCTCTTAGTCCTATGATCAAACTCATCAACTCTTTGGTCTGGATAAAAATCGCTAACCATTCGGCTATTATGAGTGAAGTCCGATTGCCGATGTCTCAATGCTCGGAGTGAAGAGTCTTTAGAAGGGGCATAATCTCGAGCTAAAATAGTAAACAGAAAGCTTTTAAAAACCATTTCGCGGAACAATTTCTTATATTTCTATAATTTTTTTTAAAATTCAATATGATATATGCTAAAGCATATTGTGAAATTAAGAAAATAATTTTCACATTGTATATACAAAGTAATCTGATATTAACCTGGTCTGACATCTGAATATTTCTGACTATCCTTGAAGTGGCTTGATTTCGAACATTTTTGAACCAAATCATCCATTTCAGCGTGTTGATTATCTGACTCTTCCTCGTTGCGCCGTATCTTCTAAAAGCGAAAGAAGTACATTTATTGTGAAATCAACTGCACACAAAAACAATAGTAAATACAAGATTATAAATAAAACTATACAAACTATATACTATATAAATACCTTAACTCGACCCGGTTTGCATTGTTTATCTACTACTGATGAGTGCGTTCTGGGTTGACGATACTTATCGCTATCACATTCCGACACTGTAGTAGAAGAATTGCTTGAAACCTCTCCGCTGTAACCATGAAGACGCTCCATTAAACGGTCCTGATAGGCGCGTATACGAGCCAGACTGTCCTCAGAGGCAGTAGAGATCTGCTCCCGAGGGATCGATATGACCGATGAATTAATTACAACAAAAGAGGACTGTCGTGTCAAAAGTCTAACTCACTTCACTATAAGTGGAAAGTCTGCCGTCATCCAATGAATCCTTCTCTACAGCCTGAATACCTGAGTTCTCCTGGTCTTCCCGCCTTGGCACAGAGGATGTGCCAACACGATTAGCCATGTCTCTTCGAGCACGATCCACTTCCCGGGCTACTAGAGCCTCGCTTTCCAGCTCTCTGTCCCGGCCAACAGGAAAGCGGCTGGGTCTAGCCCGGACAACAGCAGGTGTTGGCTCTCCACCAATCACAGGATAGCCGGGCCTTAGACTATCAAAGTGAGTGACGGCATCGGATGGGGGATACCATTTCATGTCAGATTGGAACGGATGGGTTGATGAAGGACCTCGTTCGCGAACAGTTTTAATACGAGCGTCAAGCTCAAGCATTTCATCTCTGTAATTATTAAATTGTCCAGGAAATCATTTTCACCGCGGTGCATACTCAACTCCAAAAGTACTTTTTAATAATTAATTTAGCTTACTCTAATTCCTGTTTTTTTCGCTCCATTTGAGCTTTGTTTAAGAGCTCTTCAGCATGTCGGCTTCTTCGTTCAGCTTCTTTATTTAAGATTTCTGATTTTTCCAGGTGAACGTGGGCGGGCCGCAAACGACGCAGGTTCTCCAACGACGTGAGTGGACCACGCTGACCCGGCTGCAGTTCTGATTCTTTATCGCCTGGACCCAGAACTGGTGTTAAAAATAACAGATTAAATAACATTGAAGTACCAAAGTATAATATTAAAAATCTGTGTCCTACCTTTGACTGTACGTGGTTTTTGAGAGGTGGGTACAGCCTTCTCTTTATCTGCTTCTTGGTTACACCCGCCTTGGGAAAGCCATTGATCTCTCTGAACTTTGATACGAGCGAATAACTTGTCGAGTGTTTGTCCTGAAGCCACTACCAATGTTACGAAACAAAACTGTTTACTATATAATAGCAAGGAGGATTACACGAACATAGAAAGTCTGCGAAACACACCCTTACCCTTTAAAGGACCTTCGTTCTGCTGTTGTGGTCCCGCAGAAGAAAGCGGTTGGCCAATAGCGTGCACGGGGGACTCGTCTCTCTCCTCGATCAGAGGTAGGGTAGAAGGACGAGGCCAGCTGTCATCATACAGCTGAAATCCTCGCTCTGGGCCAACCACATTAGGCCCTGCGGCTGGAGCTATTAGGTCGTGATTAGCAGCTGGACCAATCAAGCTCATTGTATGCACCAAGTTATTGTTGGCCGTGGAAGCAGCAGCAGCTTGGATAACAGTGGACTGAAGCCAATACAAAGAACGGATTATCACTCATATCGACAAACACAGGAAGATTTCAAGTAAACCTACTTCAAATGCGCGTTCTCTTGCTCTTTCGGCGGCGCGAGATTCCTCAGTGAGCCTGTGCGGAACGGCAAATATCTGCTTGGGAATGGTGTTATAGCCCTTCTGTCGACGAGACAGGTCGCCTCGATGGAGAGTGGCGAGTTCCTCAACCATCTGTTCATAACTTTGCCGAACTGCCTCCCTAATCACAGAGCGGTTGTGGTGAAGGGAAGAGTTAGCAAAAATATGACAACAATGACAACACTCACTTGCGAAAGGCTTCTTTGCCCCTGACTTGCGCCTTGACCAGACAATCTTCGCGCTGTCGACTGGTCGCCTGGTTTTGTTGTTCCCACTGGTCCCCAGCGTCACGAGCTGCATCGAAGGCGTCGACCTGTTGTTCGTTGGGGGAGGGAGCTCGCTTGACCGATACTAACTTGTCAGCACTGACATGACTAGTGGAGACAGCCTTCTGATCAAACACTGTCACACAGGGCCCGCTACTTTCGCCTGACCAAGAGATCCCACCATAACCTTTAGACATATGCCAAACAATTGTACAAAAAATTGATAATGTTTACCCTTCTGCTGGGCCGAAAAGAGTGGATCAGGAGGAGGAGACGGAAGACCGGCTACCAAGAGAGCTCTCTGTTTCTCAACAAGAAGAGCATGATCCCGACAATGTTGCCGCGAGTTTTTCTCAGTCTCTTCCAATTCTCGCATGTCCCGCAGTTGGTCTAGTGCTAGTCGGAAACGCTCGTTGGCAACAAGGTAGTTCTGATCGCTGAGAACCGCGGCCTGTTGAGCTGGGTCCTCCTGTCAGAGATTAGCGAAATGCAAGCAGTGATGGACACAGCAAGAAAGCCCCCACAAAGATTTTCTTTTGAAAATAAATCTAGAGCATTAAAAAAAGACATAACTTACCCATTCCAAAGCATGAGTGTGGCTTTCACCTAATGTGGAAATACAGTTCTGATATCGATCTTCCAGAACTTTAAACTCTTTATCTTCTTCCGCTTCAAGGTTCTCCTGAAAAAAAGTGTTTTTATTTGAGAAAAACAAAAGTCTTCAAATAAAAACATGCAGCATTTGAAAATGTTCAGAAGATTGCAAAATATCAACCAAATGTTATATACATCACAGGGGTTGAATATTATTATAGTGGAAGCAGATTTAGAGAGGGCCCGATGAATAAAAAGGGCCCTAAGGAAAGTGAACATATTCATATTTTGTAGTTATAGGTACTTTAATTTTATTAACAATAGGAAATATGTAAAGTGCAAATGTATTTTGTATAAAATAACACCCCCCACACACATTTTTATTGCAGATGTGGAAAAATCTCAAAAATGGTCAAATTTGTTATAAAAAAAGCAGAAGATTCCCACCCCTCATATTAATTAAATATTTAAATCTAGACTCAGATAATTTAAATTACAATATGGATTACAAATTTAAATGTTTTTATTTGAAATTATAAAATAAACCAACCAAATAAATCAATTCGAATTATATTTTTAGATGAGTTAAAATAAAGAACAAAATAAAAGAACCAGTTATTTCCAGAGTAAATTTTTTAACTAAATTTTTTCGATAATTTTTCTTAGTCAGTTAATATGTACAACAATTTTTCCTCAAATATAACCAAAGCTATAATGAACAATGCAAACTGATATAATTAATTAAACACAGAATAATGTGATGGTCTTACCTGCTCCTCTTGAGCAATCTGTTCTATAACTTCCTCCCGACGTTCTCTGCCTTTCTGTCGAATTTGAGCAGCATTTATTCGGGCCAATTCACGAACCTAATAAATATGTATCATGTTAGAAATATTGATATATCAAAAATGACGTATTTATTATAAATAATTTTAATATTCAACAATGAATTATTACCTGTTGAAGACGCAATTTCTTTCTTTTGTCTAATTCTACTCGTTTCAAACGTTCAATTTCATTTGGGCTAGGATAATATAAACATTTTGACATTCTGTGAAGAATTGCGCTTCTGCAATAGAAAACAGACACACACACACACTGATGAAAATTAAACTGTGTATAAATACAATTATCAAACATGAAATAAGAAGACCTACTAAGAGAACAAACTAATCATAATCTGAAGATAACACATAGAGAAAAATATTGGGAATCTAGACTAATGTGTAATTTATGTGATAAATAAATATCTGATTAAAATATTAATTGATATTATGAGGATTTGGTGGATTTGCTGACAATATAGCAATCTGGACATTGCACAAGAATGAGAACATAATGGCCTACAAAGACCTACAAAATCGAATTGAATCCAACAAACAGAAGTATGTATGTTCAACAGAAACCCATATAAGCAATGGAAACTAGACATCAAATTAGATGGAAAATAAATATAAATCAAGAAAGAAATCAGACTCTGTACAAACTCACTACAATCAGACTCTATTTTAAAATCCAAACAGATTAGACCTACAATAGGATCAAGAAAAGAACAAGAGTGTTGAGAGTGCTGGCAAAAAAAAGATTGGGGATGGAGTGTGGCAACTTTGTAAAAGTATACAGATCAGTAGTAGAAGCAGTAATCTGATATGGATCAGTAGAGTGGATGGCCTGTTTTTTGAAAACAAACATGGAGAATTTGGAAAAAACACAGTGAAAACACATGGTCACTGGAATAAAAATGGCAACCAAGATGGAAAATATATACCACAAAAAATCATTCCGATTGGAATAGAGTCCAAATGAAGAGCCATGATAGCATATGAAAAATCTCTATGCCTGAAAGAGTATAACCCGAGGAGAATAATATGCAAGAGAGGTACAATAACTAAATTGAAAAACAACAGGACTCAGGGTAGAAGTGCCAACAACAGGAAAATCATATAAGAAAAATAGACAAAGAAATGTCAGACAGTGTGGTGATACCACCTAGGGCTCAGGTATGGGAAGAAACATGCAGTGGGAAAGTTGTACAGCTATTATATGGCAGAAACCAGAGCCCTACAGATGGCATGCAAGGAAGTTAGTGAAGTGAGGCCAGCAACAGTCATTATCTACACAGACAGCCTTAGTGAAAAGCCCTAAAACAGAGAAAACAACCGTGTCAATGAGTTGGAAGAGTTAAAAAAAAACTGTGGAAAACTAGAGGGAATGGAAACTATTACCCAATGGACACCAGCACATGTGGAAACACACAATCATAAATTACAACACCAATTAGTACTCTCTGTGACCCACTATCAATTGCAAAAACCAATCCCCTATCATCTACTGCCACAAACAGTACACTACACCCCATCATCAACTGTAAAACCTAGTACTCTCAACACCCAATCATCAATTGCAAAACTTAGTACTTTTGATGCCCATCATCAACTACAAAACCCTGTACTTTCAACGACCCATCATCAACTGCAAAACCCAGTACTTTCAAAGCCTCATCATCAACTGTAAAAACCCATACTCTTAATGCCCCATTATTAACTGCAAAACCCATTACTCTCACCACACCATCATCAACTACAAAACCCATTATTCTCACCACACCATCATCAACTACAAAACCCATTACTCTACCCACACCATCATCAACTACAAAACCCATTATTCTCACCACACCATTATCAACTGCAAAACCCAGTTCTCTTAATACACCATCATTAACTGCAGAATCCAGTACTCTTAAAGCCCAATCATCAACTGCAAAACCAAGTACTTTCAATACCCCATCATCAACTTCAAAATCTATTACTCTCAATACACCATCATCAACTTGAAAACCCTGTATTCTTAATGCCTCATTATTAACTTGAACATCCAGATCTTTTAATGCCCATTATAACTGCAAAACCCAGTATTTCCAATGCTCTATCATCAACTTCAACACCCACTATTCTCAATGCACCATCATTAACTGTAAAACCCATTATTCTCAATACCCCATCATAAACTGCAAAACCCAGTACTCTCAATGCACCATCATAAACTACAAAATCCATTATTCTCAATGCACCATCATCAACTGTAAAACCTAGTACAGTCTACTCCAGCTAATTGGAACAGGTAAAACATCAACATTTTTGTTCTGATTAGCTGGAGTTCCAATTAGACAAAAATCGATTTTTAATAGTTCTTGTATAAGTTGTAAGATTATGTATGTTAGATTTTGAAAACAATACAAAATAGTTGCCTTATATTAATTACTCAGGTTCAGTATAATAAATAAATTGATACCACAAAATTAAAATGGACTAAATATTTCTTTATATTTTATTATGAAGCATGGACAGGATTAACATAATATTATAATATTTTCCTAATTTCTTATACTGTAAATAGGTTAGACATATCAAACTCTAAATACTTGCAATATTTAATAATATATTATGAGGTCAAGCTTTAGTGGTCCCATTAATTATAAAATGACACTTTCACACAATGGGGTCAATCTCAAATATACAATATAAAATGTGGAGAATGAATTAAATAGTGGGTTACACACAATGATCAACTCCCATAATAGCATCAATCCCCTTTATACAATATAAATGGGACTGTTATTTGAATAGGTTATGCAAATACTATGATACAATTTACTATCCTGCTTAATACTCTCTGCTTATCCTATTCATGTCATGGTTTAGGTAGGTTTAGAGTACTGAAAATGTTCTCATCTTTATTTATAATCCTCAAATGAAGGTAGGAATATATATATATATAGATGAGCTGTTCCAATTAGCAAATGTAAAATACAATTTTAGGTATAGGGACCATTTTACAAATCTGTTCACAATACACATTAGCTGGTGTTCTGACTAGACAGTAGTACCAAGTGGTCAAATTCTGATTAGCTGGAGTAGATTTTACTTTCAATGTACCAGTATTCATCTACTTTAAACATTACCACTTTAAACGTTCTATCATTAACTGTTACTCCAATTACTTTAAATAACCAATCATTAATTATAATAATCAATGCCATTTTATCAACTGTTAGCAATACTTTGAAGTACTCTAAACACCCCATCATCAACTGAAATGGCCAACATCCTATTATCAGGTATGGGATTGGACTTCCAGAAAAAAGCCTAAAATATATTTTGCCACTAGAAGTCAGTGGAGGTGTCATGGCTATGCAGTAAACACAGGCTATAAATCTGCATGAAGCATGAAAAAATTTGAAGCATCACATGCACCAACCCTCTCCTCCTACCCCTTTGAATTTTTATATCATTTTTAGATGAATTGGAAAAATGGACTTTCAGCCTGAACAATCTCATGCCTGTATTATCACTAAAGGCACATTGAAACATTTTGAGTTTTTTGGGGAGGGGGCTTAATTTGCAAAGGGCACTTTAATGATTTCCAAAAGGCTACCTATGAAAAACATATCACCTGATAATTATACTCCAATATTTTATTTACATATTTATACTTGGAAAAGTAAATGCTTTACAATACGTTACTTATATTATCTCAAATTCTATATCAGTTATGATGAGCATGGAATGTTATACTTTTTAATATTGGGAGAGGTGGGTTACATATTCCAGCCCCACCCCCCTCCTAAAAAAGGGCAATTGGGGCTCTAGCCCCCTCTGTTCCTGTTCAGATGTTCCTGTACTATTAACTGCAAAAACCAAATGCCTAATCTTTATAAACTATAACAATTAATTTTCAATTACCATCATTAACTGCAAAAAGCCCAAGGACCAAGCTAAAAGGTAGCAAAAGTTGTTATTCAGTTTTTTCCCAAATGTCAAGCAGTTTTGACAAAATTAAAATAATTGGAAGACTATAATGCTCTAGAATGGAATGTACAAAAAGATTGACACTTCAAGCTTTCAAGGGTATCAAAAATTATAAGGACCTCAAAATGGAATGAAAACTTGATTTAATAATGAATTCATATATTCTTGGAATATAAAGTCAGATGTTTACAGTAAATTTTTTCTTTGGGTGATTATGTCTTGGAAAAAAGATTTTTAGTCACACTTATAAGTTATATCCTTTTGAGATCACTATAAAAGCAAACATGCATGTCACAAAATCTTTAAGGTCACAAAATGACACAACAAAATGTTGTTAACATTCTTTAAGATATGTGTACTAAAAAAATATGAAAATTTACTAAATAAAAAATTACACTATTCTAAATTTATGCCTCCTTGACACCCTCATTATTTATAATGCTTTATGACATCTGCTATCAATCTCATAGAAGTTGGCCATAAAATCAATACAAAGCTTTTTTGATTTAAAGGTGTGGTAGACAGGCTTAGAAATAAGATTGTTTTAAGCTTTGTATCAATTTTATTGATTTTATAACATTTAATGTATTTTCAGAAAAATTTTTATTTATGGACAACTTCTGCAGGATCATCCATATTGGCGGATCCAGGGGGTCAGGGGATCTGGACCCCCTTTTACATTTCTTAAATTTTTTTTAAAATGAAATTTAGAAAAAATGTCATTTAAACAATAAAAACTATATAGGCAAAGGGGTTGAGGGTCCTTTATTAAAAATGATGCCTTTGACAAAAAATTTTTATATACCATATTGGCTTATGGGACAGTAATTAAAAAAAAATTTGCCGCACCACATAGATATGCATATATACTTTTAAAATATATACATATATATATATAATGTATGTGGGTATGTACACTGAAGAAAAGCTTGCTGGCTTAACTATGATGGCTGTAGATTATTCGGAGACAGCAAATTTGTAAGGTGCCACTATTGTACATAAATTTATTAGGTATTTGGCACATTTTCTGCCATTTAATTTTATTTGACTAATTATCATTTGTAACATTGAAGTCTGTTGCCATTTGTATTTATATAATATACACTTGTATTTAATGTACATTTTTTAGTAATTTAGTTGATAAAAATGCACTCATAGTTGATAGGATGAGCCGAAATTAATGGCCCAAATTGAACAAATTTAGAGTCACTGATCTATGATTTGAGAATAAATAGCCACAGGCTATTAGCCTCTGTTATGTAACCCAATTCAAAGTTACCCGTCATAAGAATCAAAAATTAGGAAAATTAAAACTAATTTTCTAATAATATTATCCTATTTTTTAAATTTTTCTGTGCTGGACCCCTGACACCAACCAAGTTGGGGCCCCAAAATACCTCAAAATTATGCAAAGAAATGCATTCTAAGGTCTAAAAACCCAAAAAATTTCCTTGCAAGGTTGGATTGCATAGGCTTGCTCCGCAGGCTGCTCGCCATAAATTCAAAATCTAGACCCTGTCCTTACCAAAAAGCTGTATCCACCCTGACCAATATGATATATGGAATGTGTTTACAGAAATAATGAATGTGTTTACAAAGTTCTTCTCATTTCATACAATTCCATAGCTGTATGAGCCCTGTTGATTTGTATTGTAGTATATTAGTGTATATTAGTTAGATTAGATAAATTAGATTTAAGTGCTTTTATTTCATTTTTATCATGCATGATACATTTTAATGTATATTAATATTTATTAGTTTAGTTTTAAATAATAAAATAAATTAAAAATATTTTTAAGAAGTTAAATAAAATAAAATTTATTAATGAAAAAAAAAAAATTTGATTGTAAAATTAATTAATTATAAAATTTAAATTGTCTTCGCCGTAACCTCGGGAAACTACATAAACAAAAATTTGAAATTTTTTAACATAATTTTTAAGTCTTTTTTAAAACACTATAATATTTTTAAATTGTAATTACTCAAGTATATATTGTTTTAAACATGACATGAATGATTACAATAAATTTTAAAACTTATTTTATTATTTTTAAAAAAATTTGTTGTCTCTAACGACCGTAAAAAAATTCTATGTAATTCTATGTAAAAGAATATAAGATAAACAGAGTTAAATAAATGTTACGATTGTTTAAATTATATATATAACACCACGCAATTCATGTTTTTTTAATGAAAATTTCGTGAAATTGGAATTGGATGGGATTTTTTTGTCCACACTGTGCATTTTGCGTGTGATCTTTCGTAACACTTAAGTTTCATAAAATATATGGTTGCGTATTTTAGGGTTGAATTGTAAAACAGATAATTAATCTGTCAACATTTTGAAAACAAAACTATAGAAACACTGAACATATAGCCAAAAAATATAAATGAGATATTTAAACCTTCGAACTGGCCAAAATATTAATCTTAATTGTCTTTAGTATATTTTGCCAAATTTCACAAAGATCTAAAATGTACGAGCAACAACAATAGAAATATTAATATCGATTATTAAAAACTTTTAAAAAATAACTCTGAATAATTAGCTATTTAAAAATTTAGATATTTGATGATTGATATAAATGACTTATTTATTATTAAAATATATTATTACTTTATTTTGGAAAGTTCGATAGAGGTTTAAATGAGTGTATATCATATAGTCGAATGATCATATGATCGAATGTTCATATGGTCGAAAAGGAAAATTGTTCATATGATCG
>JAUZNC010024920.1:0-11090 GCA_034780395.1 Vannuccia rotundouncinata | reverse complement strand
ATTTTTGTACCTCCAAGACTGCGCGACTGATTATATAAAAAATATCTAGAATATCTAAGTACTTGAGTAGGTATAACCCAGTACATCTAAATCTTTGTATCCATGAGGTTATCAAATTTGATAGTGGACCAATTTCTAACTATAATACGAAAAATTAAATCACTCATTTATTGTTTTCTGGTCGCGCCACTTGAAAATAGCAGAGATAAATTAATTAATAAGCACGTTCCTAAATAGCTTTTGACTTTTGTAAATACTTAGTTACTAAAGGCTTATACAAATACTTACTATATAGGCTTACTAAGATATCCCTGATTTTATGTATTAACAATTTTCCAATATTATAATTTTCGATTTTCATTTGTTAGTTATATTAGTCAAAATATTTATTTATTGTTGATCGTAAACCTATTTATTTTTGAGTCCTGGTCTTTTTTAGAAAGCAATGGATAAACTAAAAAAAATCTTTAAAAAATTGTGAATATTATCCTTTTGATTAAATTATTTGATTCGCGAGGTATTATCTACAAAAACAGTTGGACATTTGGATAAAACTTAAATTTATAAATTTTAATTCAGTCCGAAAACATTATTTTTATTATTAATTCTTCAAAACAAATTCACGATCGATAATTAATCAATAAGAGTAAGCATATCTACCACGCACTAACAGCTGCTTTAGAATTTTAAGAAATCCTTTCCCGTTTTTGTTTATTTTATTAAATTAAATTTTCGACAATTTTTAGAATTGAGATTGTGGAATGTGCGGGTATATAAAGTATTGTCAAATATTGCACCGGTTTATAATAATAAAAGCAGCAATAATTAATATTTCTAAATAATACTATATACATCTTTCAATGACTATATTATCTATTATTTTGTATTGTAATTATTGTAAAGTGTAAACTTTTAAAATATCACGATTTTAGAAAATTTATTTAGTTAAAAAATAAAATTATTTAAAATATTCTTGAAATCTTGAAATTTGTATATTATTATTATTACAAAATCATAAAATATAAACAACAAAATTAAAGTACACTCATTGTGCAAATTAAACGGTAAGACTTCTGTAATGTAATTAAAATTTTAAGAGGAGTCCATTAAAGTTTTATAACATTGAAAAATATTTTTTGTTTTTGTTGTTTTAAGAATCAAAGCTTTTCCTAGTTATATTACATATTGTTTACAACATTTCTCTAGCAGAATATTGTTTACAACATTTCTCTAGCAGAATATTGTTTACAACATATCTCTAGCAGAATATTCTAATACATGCTTTTTTAAAAATGATATTTAGATGGTCATATTAGTGTCAGTTTAAAAGTACGACCAGAAGGGGACTTCCGATTAAAAATCTGTTGGCATCTACCCCCAATAGAATTTCATAGCGCACATCGTGTTAAAATATAGGATCGATTGATAAATAAAAAAAAACCTGTGCAGTAGTTTAAAGTTTAAAGTTTAGAACAATATGTCGAACAAATAAATTTTCTGATTGTCGCTTGTTTTTTTTAAGTGAGGATCTGAGAACTATTAAAAAATCTTCGGTCAGAGCGAGCAGGGCGGCACACTAGAACAGAACCCCTCTTCCGGGCTAGACTAGGGGCGGCCCCCTTGTACCCATAATCATAAATAAATGTTTTTAATATTTATAATAATATTTTCTTATAATTAAATAGTTATTAGAATAATGGTTGATTCAATATTATGACCAATTCTTATGACTGATATAATCAAATTACGGTTTTAATTAAATATATTTCTGTTTTTCCCAAATTATAAGAATTCATTTTTTGTAACAGTCTGTGATTAATACAAGAAAGAATATTTTAAATTGAATTTATAAATATTTACAAGACTTTCGAACCTTAAATATTAATTGACGAGCACAAAAGAGTGATTTGACAGAGGTGGACGAAAATTTAAAAAATAAATACGAAATTCAAATTAATTTCCAGGTCGCTTCGCGATCGATCACAATCGATTAGATTTGGATCGGATAATAATTTTGATTTGAATTTATTTTGATGTTATAATGTTTTGCCTATGCTTTGAAAAAAAGATTTTTTTTATTCACAAAAACAATTTTATAAATTTTGCTGTTTTAAATTTTTTTCTGATTATTTGTTCATGAATTTTGTTTGTTAATAATTGCCAATATAAACTTAAGATAGCTATATCATTATAAATGAGTTGAACGATTTATTGAACTATTGAACTAAAATTATGTTTATTTGAAATAATCAAAAATAAACATTTCTTACTACTTTATGATATTAAGAGTAGTAAATTAACTCAAAAGCTAGTTATAGTTTATCATGACAGCTTGTTATCCTAATTTGGTATCCAAATAAAACTTTTTAACGAAGTTGCGAATTGAGCCCCCCCCCTGTTCTTACAGATCCAAAAAGTTTCCTGGATGGTGGCTGTATATTATTAAGAATTCTGAATTTAATAGTTTGAATGAAATTGATTAAAATTGTATTTCAATAAATGTATCAGTTAAATTTAATACAGTTGTATCGTTATTCTGATGTTCATATTAATACCCACATAGCATAAAAGAAACAGAAACAAAAATCATTGTCATAATGTTTATTCATTTGTAATTTACGGTAAAAATATGATAGTATAAATAATTACATAATAACAAAGGAGACTTTAATAATAACGCAAAGTTTACAACATATGATTAGGGACTTTGCGGAAAGCTATTAATTGGTATATATTAATGTACGTTAAATGAGCAAATATACATTTGAGACCAACACAACCTACTTATTAAGCGGTAGGTAGGTTACATTTAAGTATAAACGTGTATGCAATAAACGAACTAAAGCAATTTAAATACAAACAAAATAGGTGAAAACAAATTATACGTTATAAAAAATATATTTAAGCGGGCCTTGATCAGTATGAAGCCATTAGCGTATATATATGTAATAAATAGTTTTTTTGTAAAAAAATAGTATTTAAAAAGTCAACTGTTTTGAATATTACATCTCTATAGAAAACTTATATTGGTATATCGATTACAATATATAAGTTAAAAATTTTCTGAATTTGTTATTATTCATTTTGATCTACAGAAAAATAGCTATTAAATGTGTATGTGGGGGGGGGGGGGGTTGACGTGTTGTCATTTGCACCGTATTTATAATTTATTTTAATATAGAATACAGTACACTATATAAAAAATGATATGCAATAATATAGTGAAACTAATAGGTAGTGCAACAATTTATTTCATAATTATACCTCGTTTGCACGGAGATGTAAAACAAAATTTATAACACGACCAATCAGATATTCCTTAACAAATTTGTTCATAAATAAACGTATATATGTATAATGATAGGGCTACTGGTTGAAAGACAAGTATATCTGCATACATATTGAACGTATTACATTTAAATGTATGATAAAATTCAACTCTAAGAGTCTAAATACTAATATTAGTAGATGTTATGATCGTCTAATATAATTATGGGGACATTCACAAATTACGTTACGCTAGGCACTAGGTGGGACGTGGGGGTAGGGGGTGTTTGTGATGGCGTAACAAAGTGTAACAAGGGGGTGGGGTGGGGTTTCGAAAGTATATCTTTATGCTAATTAAAGTTTTTCAAAATAATTATACTAGTTATTTACTTTGTTTAAGCATCCGGACATAAATTTACCAAGGCAACATAATTAGAGGGCTCGAAGAAATATTTTTATTTTTAGGGATACAACCGTTTGCATTTTGAGTGTAGATGCAAAGGCCTGTACGATCACCACCTACGGTAATCAGGAGGAGTACGAATGACATGATGAAAATTATGTCGAATTTCATAAAGATGCGGAAATTCAAATGTTTCCACACAAAGGAGAACGCGAGTGCTAAAGTCAGTGGATGTTACTTTTTTGATGATGAATGAATCGAATGACGTTTACGGTTGTTTTACAATAAAATAATTACTCATTAATTTAAACTTTTTTAATTACACACATTCCAGACAGCATATAGTCCATATTCTTATATTATATATTATACTAGTCATTTATGTATTGTGTATGTTCTATTTCTAATAAATAAAACGTGTTTTTGTTAAATAAAAAAGGCTTCACATTTTTATTAAAGGGGGGTGCGGGAAGTCTATTACGTAGCGTAACGTAGCAAAACAAAGCAAAACGTGGGGGTGTTGTTCAAAAATGTAAAATTTAGCGTAACGTTATTTGTGATAAATTACAAATATAACTAAATTAAAAGCATTGAAAACAAAATATTTCACTGCATAAATAACCAAGTCAATTTTAAATTATAAAATATAATATATATATTTAATTAAATATAAGTTGATACCATGGACACCAATTTGTTTAAAGCGACCCAAAAAGACTCTAGTGTAATATTTGAAATGGCGTCTGACGGTATAAGTCCTAATCAAAAAGAAAATGGTTTTATTGTTATACCAACTAGAACAATAGAAAAAACTCTCAACCCTTTAGTTGTTCAAGTAAGTTTTATAATTTGTCTGTTTATTTTTCAAATACATATCAATTAAATTATGCATTTAGGTCTGTCTATTATAAAATACTATTTTTTCATTTTTTATAGAAAACATTTTATATGACTTTTAAATGACTTTTAATAGTATACTTATTTTATGTCTCATGATTATATTTATGTAATTTAGATTTTATAGTAATATCTAATTTTTTATTTATTTACACAAGAGAAAATGTATTTCGAATTGTTGGTTTATCATATTATCCAGTTTGGCTGGTGATCCTTAAGAATCCAGCCACAAATTAATTTTTTTGCAGAATTACATTAAAAAGTAATATATATATATATAGTCCAAAACATAGTGTCATAAAGGCAAATAATATAAGAAATAACATTTAATAGGGATAATATTAAAGCTACTTAAAACTACCAATTTAGATAGACTAATTCCTAAAGCAACACTTATAGAATTCTAATATTAAGCATGTGCAGATTTAGAGTTCCCTTTTTATAATTATTCTATTTCATAACATTTTAAAATAATTATAGCATTCCAATTCTATGAATTATAATATTAAACTGCAAACATATATAAGATGAAAAAAGTATTAGCATTATTTAATTACAAAAAATGTGTATCTAATTGCTCAATTTATCATAATTGGATTTCAAGAAACTTTTATGCTACTTTTTGACAACCTTGTCTATTTGAAGTGTACTGAGATTTATTAAGTATATTAATTATCATGAAAACAAATTAGAGTTATTAAAATTTGATAAATGGTTTCTTTTTTATAAACCTTATGAATTGCCAATCAAGGACAGATATATGTAAGAAGTTTCTCTGCCCTCTCAATAGATAAAATAAATCATTCATGAAATATTATATGTTTATTTGTGGTCTGAATATGTTAAGAGACAATGTCAAAAATGACACACATACTGCTCCAATAAAAAAATACAATTTGTTATGAGTTGTCAAAGTGGAAACAGAATTATAAAATAAAAGTCCTGCATTAAGTTTGGACTTTAGGCTCTATTTATCTCTATCCAATTCATTCATTTTAAAATAAATAAAAATTGTAATTAATGTTACAGGCAAATCTATCAATGTTGTCTTTTCTGTTACAATTGTAACAATTTATACAGGAATATTGGGAATTCTGAAACCTTGACTGACATCTATATTTTTATGAAACACAATATCTACAATAATTATGATATTTATAATATTTTTAATAATTTTAGAATGATTTAATTAAAGGTGTAAATACAATTATTCTATAAAACAAAAACAGTTGATTTACATCAATTAATTGTAAAACAATTATTTAACTATGAAATCTTATTTTTCACATGTTTCCTACACTTCTGAAAAACCTGAAAAAGTCAGGAAAACTTCAAGTGTCTTGAAAACCTGGAAAAGTCAGGGAATTATTTTCACTGTCAAAAATCTTTACTGTTTTTCTTACTGAGATAATAACTTAATATTTAATTATTTTTTTTATTTATTTAAAAATTTAATAAAAAATATATTTTATTTTATAAAAGTATACATTTAAAAAAATGTTTAAGAATTTTTTCTGACTATATATATATAAATTGTATTAAAAAAATAAAATTTAATATTTTTGCATTTAAAAGTCTTTCAGAAATAAAGCTATTGATATTTGAGTTTCAGGCAATCAAAAAAACTTAAAGTTTAATAGCATGACTCATAGAATTAAAATGTTCAAATTATTTGAAAATGTTGTGAAACAGAATATTTGTAAATTATAACTACAAGTTTGCACTTGTATAATATTACAATTCTAGAATTTTAGTTTAATGAAACAGTGAAACAGTCCCCACATGATTCAAAAATCAAACTTTTTAACATACTATTATTCTTTCCTTTCAAATTGTTATATATGTCTTAAAACATTGTTAAATTTTTATAATTGACCCTTTGAATTTTTTTTAATATCTCCTTAATTTCAAATTATGAAAAGCATGTGAACTCTGATACTAAACTTTACAATAATGTGTTTTATTAGCAGTTAAATATATTAATAAAAACACTAACATCTTAAAAATTATTAGGTTCATATAGAGTTGAGTTTGGATTTGGTAATATTTCATGATGAATCAATTTTTTATACTAAATCCAATTTTTTACTAAACCTAAACGTAGGTTTATGATTAAAAATAGGAATTGTGATTTATAATCATAATAGAAAATTTACTATGTTATTAAACAATTTTATAAAATCAAATCTCTTATGTCTAACTTGTGCCTACTTTCTTTATTTCCTTTTGTACTTTGTGCAGATTTTGTGTTTAAATTGTCTAATAATAATAATATTTGTGAAGTATAAAAATCAGCCCTCCAGATTGATCATCACAGTAAAATATATTTAGAAACATTGTATTATAAAGTAACTGCATATTCATTTATGCTTTTATATCCACATTTCATGCCCTGCCTTCCCTCCCCCCACCCCTTTACACCCCTTTTAAAAATCTGGGATGAGCACTGTTTATTTATTTTTTTATCTTTCAGAAATTTGTCTGCACTCATTCTCATTATTTTCACTTTATAACTTCTGATAAACCAATTAATACCTTTCCATAATCACTATCTCACCATAATGTAATCTTATTTCTCTATAGTAGATGGTTTTATTTTTTAAAATTATTTGTCTAACTAACAACTATAATATTATGATATGTTTTTGTATTTGTTGTGTGTGTGTGTGTACATATTATATTTTGTATAGCAATAATAGTAAGACATTTCTCTAAATTTCTTTTTTTAATTTAAACAAAATATATTTGACCATTTTTTCTATCAAAATAAATTGTAATTATTATTTAACTAAACAGTCCAACTCACCTGTAGCATTTGCATCTGTCTTATATTTATTGATCCATTTTATATTTTATTTAGCATCCCAATAATGAAACATTTTATTTTTATGAACCCATTTATCAATATAATTTTGGATATTAATTTAGTAATGCTTCTAACAATTAATAAATATAAAATATTCAGAGATTAGAGAATATATATTAAAATGTTTATTAAAAAAATAAAATTGATAATCATCTTCTTTATTCAATATATTTTCGACATTACATTGTGTTCAAATTAAAGTTTTAAATAATAATTATAAGGTATGTGTCATATTATATAGAATTCAAATAATTTTAAATAATTGAAATCAAAATTTGTATAATAGTTAGCTAAATGCTTATATTAAATAGTAATGATTATAAAGTTATTTGAAATTTGTGATGAGATAGAAATTATTTTAATCAAAAGATGAAGGTTTTTTGATGAAGTGTTCCAGCCTAAATCTCTGTTAATATTAGGCTTGTTTTTATTAATTTGGATTGCCATTCTAATGAGCCGATCAGGGTAGTTAGTCCCTTGCAAATTACACAGTCTATTATTCTTGGAATGAATGCTGGTGAGGGTATTTCAATAGTGGCATGTAATTTTTGGAAATGTTCTGCCATTTCGGATAATTTAATATCTCCTCTTTCTGTTGCTCTTTGGTTACTCCGATGTATTTATGTTGACATTGTGTACATGTTAATCCATATATTATATTTTTACTGTTACCTTATATATATATTATCGTTCAGTTTGCCATAAATTATGAACAGTAAAAAAGGTGTCTTTGACAACTCTTTTCTTTCTCTTCCTCCCTCACAGATCACCAACTTGGTCAATGTCCGCGATCGACCAATTAGAAACGAGCAAATGGCGAGGGCCCTGGTCCAGGTGGGCCGGGCTGTCAACGGGGCTGTGCAGCAGTTCGTCAGTGTTGGCGAGGTTATTGCGGAAGAACACGCTGAAATCCGCGGAGAGCTGTGTGATGCGTGTCATGCGGTGAGCAAGAAACACTTCCGGATTGTTGGTTTATTGTCCAGCTCAGTTACCTAGTAGTGTTCTCTTTGTATTGTATAATATATAGTTTTCAAATCTGCCACAATGAATCAATCCTAGCTATTGTTTCCCCGCGTAACCTTTTAATCGGAGAGACAATGTCGGATATTGATTTTAAAATGCCTTCTTCAAAGAAAAGCAATCTAGTTATTCTTAGTGTGCAGTTTTATTGTATCAAGGCGCATATATACATACAACTGTGTATACAGAATATTGTAGCCTTGGTTATCGTCTGTTATCTTTAATTAATGCTGCAATTAATGCGATAAGCAGCAGAACCAATTGCTTCTTTGCAGTTATCTAGGCCCGAAATCAATTCTTTATGGTGTCTAACAGAAAGATTAGGAAGAATATCTCCTTACAAAAGAATAATTCGTTCCCTTTCTACACTGCAAAGTCTTAATTATCATCAGTTCGAATGAATTCTACAACTTGATTTAGTCAATATTTAATTGTAATTTGCACTCCGTGGTTTGGATGAGTACAATAGAACCGTGGATTGTTTGTCTTGAACCGGCTTTAAACACTCAATAACAAGCAGCTCTCGATAATTAATCTGTACCAATGAGCAGCGCTATCTCGAGGCTCTTCAAAATACTCACTGCAGTCAAAGCAGAACTCCGGAGTCATATTATAAAAGGCAGTACCTGGGGTCGGGGGGGGGGCGTCCTCCTATTCACATTAATATACGACAACTAATCTTCTGCCGTCATGCGGTTTACTAGTATGCAAGAAGTCTCAGAAATGAACCCTTTCAGAATTGGATACATACACAACTACAAAGCGCAGCTTTCTATCTCCCTACTTCTCTTTGTGAGAGTTGATCTACTTCAAATGAACTCTTTCTTTCCGTCCACATCTCTTGTAAAGCTGACTCTCCCGGGTTTGTATGTCAAACTTTGAGAGATATCGTGCTTCTTTGACTCTCGTTTTTACACTCAATTACCTCCCCAGAGATTGCTACGATAGCCCCCCCCCTCCTGCTCACTGCAACAGCCCCCCCCCCACGACCGTTCGTTATGGCTTACTCTTCTTCGAGATATCTTCTTCCATTAGACGTTTAGGAGGGGCTAGCCTGATCCCAGAGAACGCACGCAAGATTCTCAAGATAAAGAGAAGACAACAATTCTTGTTATTTCTTGCTCCAGTTTGGAAAGGACCCCCCTACCCCAGTCCTGTTTGAAGAAGACAACAATTCTTGTTATTTCTTGCTCCAGTTTGGAAAGGACCCCCCTACCCCAGTCCTGTTTGCCATCTGGGGTCAACCTTGATGGCTTTCTTAAGGTCCATCTCGCTTTGACTGACTGACGAAAGCAGTCGTGTGTGGAATCAGGTTGTTCACTTTTTCTTCTCGCAATTATTTGCCTTTCTTTCTCTCTCTCTCTTGTGTGAAATTGGGAGCCAAATATTGCCTCATTTGGGGGAGGGTGCGTCTAGAAAGGAATTTATCCATTTGAACAGTTCAAGTTTTGGGGCAAGAAGGTGGATATTGGTCCACTTTTTGGTTTCGGGATTCGGAAACTTGTAGAAAACCTGAGGTCACTGCCAAACAGCTATAACCACACTTTGACAGGGTGTTTGTTTACTCTTTGCCACTAATTATATATTTGCTTATTGGGAAGGTATCTGTATTGTTAACGCTTTATATCAACTAAGAAATGTCAAAGGGACATTCCAATCGATAAAATCTATAGTTTGAGGCAGTAAAACTGTGAAGTATACCAGTTCGCAATATTCAGTTCTCCATTTCTCGAAACAATAACCTTGTCAAGTTTACTTTTAAATTTGATTAACGCAGCACTATATTTCCATTCACTAATTAATATTCTAACACTCTCTGTAATTAATTAAACTGAGATCCGAATTAGCAGCTGGTCTTTTTTAATTGAATTTCAAGTCAATCAAAGCCCATTATAATCTATAAGTTATCATTCAATTAAAAGATGGTAATTATATTTCCATATCAAGGTTTTAAATTTATTTTATAAATATAATTCATATTAAATAAAACATTACTAAATTTGTCATTTCAAGAGAAAATTATTTCGATTAATACATTCGTTTTAATAAAACGTAATTTCGATCTTAAGAACAAAAAATTTAACTGCAGTATTTTATTTTTAGAATATTATAAAACAGATAGGCTATACTCTAACATTGTGTATCCGCTACCTATTTCTTTAGTTAAATTACGTACTTTGTTAGCAGAATAAAATGAATTTAGTTTTTGTTTATCTTGTGGAAATGTGGGTTACTTTCTCTGAGGGCTATTTCCAATGCAAATTAATTGATGCATTTATTAATAGTTTAGTAAGACTTACGTTTTTATGACACGAATAATGGACAAGATAGATGGACTATTAATGAGGATAGATTCCAGGAATAAATGCTTTTTATAGATTGGGTAACTTTTCAATTTTGTTCGTAAAGAATTTCGTATTTGTTGTAATTTCAGAATTTTATACAATTTGTGTATCATAGAAAGAATTGATTGCAATTTTGAATGAGATAAAATGTTATTTAGGGAGATCGATGAATTGAAATATTAATAAAACATTGCAGCACTTCATTTTGTGGATACATAGTTATATCTCTATGATTTCTTCTCTATATAATGTATAGTATAGTTATATCTCTATGATTTCCTCTCTATATAAT
>JAUZNC010024909.1:9816-22986 GCA_034780395.1 Vannuccia rotundouncinata | reverse complement strand
TATTTACTAACTCACACAAAGTTTACTCACAATTGTTAAATATATTTTATTCATATAATCAATAACTAATCAATATTATTAAATATGATTAGTGCAGAGATGTTTTTAAATTACAGAATGAAAATGTAGTAAAAAATGATTATGAAAATGAAAAAGAATATAGTAAGACAGATACGTTTTAAACAAAAATGGTTATTTTCTATAATTTGCTGTTTCATCATTTCTTTTAGGAAACAATTTATGATTCCAATTTTTTGTGATATTGAAAAGTACAATAACCATTCATGCAGTGTGGACTGAATATTTTTTTACAATTAAATATAAAGGGAAGAATTATCCATTTTCAACGATTTATACTTGTGTAATGCCAATCTTTAAAAAAACATTGCAAGGTTAGCAATTACTCTATCTATTTATTTTATTTTTGCAGTGGATCAAAAATACTTTTAGGTTTTATTATGAAATTCTATTACATCGCTGTAGGCTTCAAAATACGAATAAAAATATTTCTAGAAAATAAATGTAGATAAAAATGTTGCTCTCAAAATTTCTAGCCGATTATATATAATTTAAAATAAACAAATAATGGACAGCTAAATGATACGTTTGAAACAAAATTATTAAATAAAAGATTAAAAAGAATAAATGGAAATGGTAATTTTTCTTAAAAGTATCTGTATAATATTTTCCAAAGGATGAACATTTATACCTGAATTCTTCAACTATCTCAGAGTTAAACAAAGTTGATATGATCTAATAAACCAGTGATTCATTAAAAAATCACTTAAATACGTTTTAATGATTTCCTTAAACATAATTTTACAAAAATATACCCAAAGGATAAATCGGATGTTATTGTTGCAATTTATAAAATGAATTAGAAGGTCATACTAATGTATTCTGAATAAATTGCATAAATCGCATTCACAATTTATTATTGAAATTGAAAATAACTTTTTTAGTGTTATCAAATGACTTAGTTTTATCTTTAAGATAGCTATGAACTCAAATTTCTAAGCAAAGTAATTTGAGCAGGCCTCATTGAAAGATGATTGAATTGAATGTTTAATATTAATTACAGGAAAGATAATTTAAACATAATATTCTTAAATAACATTTATGTACTGTGTGATTTAGTTTTATCAACTTATTATCGGAAGGAAATTAGAGCAATTTGTTTTTTAAATTAATTAATTAATTAAATTACTAAAAAATCAAATTATAAGTAAATAATTGAATAAATAAATATATTTGTTATTATAAAACAATTATTTTTAGTGTAAAATATAATAACGTGAGTATTATAAAACTGAAAAAAAGTATTTTGATGTAAAATGGATGGAATCTCAGTAATTGTTTACCAAAACGCAAAATTTTTTTAAATTAATTAATTAATATTTGTTACAATTGGAGCCCGTGCTATTATACAACATAATCTAAATTAAATAATTAATATTTGTTACAATTGGAGCCCATGCTATTATACAACATTTTCTAGACCAAATGAATAATGTATTTAACTTAAGAATGTCAAATGTGATAAGGGCATTGGGTATATTTGTTTGCCAAAACAAAATATATTAAATGATTAAATTCGTTGCAAATATCTTACTAACATGTTTCATTAACAACTGATTTATATTTGAGTAAAACAAATAATTATTTTAAGGTATATTATTCGAGAAAATTGATATGCACGCATATCTCCAAAACAGAAATATAATTTAATTTATAATTTTATTGGGATATTAAATTGTAATAATAGTTATTAACATCTGCAGATTGTCAAGTTACATGAATAAGCCCAAAAATTATTGGATATTTGAAATTTTATATCTGGCAATGTATTCGACATTTCACTTCTAAAAGAAGAATTTTGAGACAATATTTAAATTAATAACTCGTCAAAATTTTATTATCCATTAATGATTGAGTATCTTCCAATTAACGACTTATATGGAACATGCTTGAATCATCAACGGCTTTAATGTACGCAAAAACGATGGTTTACTATAGATCTCTGTATCTTCCAATCTTCCAAATATTTTATGAGGTGCATGTACCTAAATATCTAGAATGGCGGAGTGCCAAAGACATAAACATGACACATGCATAATTTTAAATAAAACACTTCATAAAATTCACAGCAACAACTACAAAATATGATGCAATAATTAAATTAAAATTACGAAAATTGATAAATCGAAGATTAGAATTTGAGCTTGGATTGGAAATATTATGCAAAAATAAGATAGAAATATATCCACTTTGATCAAGAAAACTATTATTGAAGAGAGTGGAGTATACAAAAGTTAACTATTAATAAGAAGATTATTTAGAATATATATACGAAGTGCAAGTGAATTAAAGTTAAATATCTTTCCCAACTGGTGTTATATATAATTATTAAGCTTCTATTTACTTTTAGATAACTTTCGATATGGCCATACGAAGTATGTGTTAATTGTATATTTCAAACGATAGATTATTATTATGTCAATTTTGTGCCACCATTTAGAAAATAATTATTTTAAAATAGATATCTGTTAACGAAAGTAGGATTGTATCAGAAATGTTTTAGATTTTGTCATTCTCATTTGCATAGGGCATTCAAATATACTATGGCTTGAAAATACCGTTTAATAATTATAAAAAGATTTTCGTATAATTATATATAAAAAATTATAAAATAACAGTCCATTTAAAAAGTAATTTTCAATTGTAGAAATCGATACATTAGTATAAATATTCAAACGAGACCATTAACCTAATTGCTACAAGTGTATACTGCTAAATATTACGGTACACATCATAAAGAGAGCTTAGCATAAAATATATTGTCATTATTGTCATCTGTAAAGTATAATTAATATTGTAATGTCTATTGTTAATTCTTAATTCTAATATGGTGGAGTGTGTCAGAGAGAGGCACGTAATAAAAAATAAGACAATACAAAATGCATAATTTTAAAGTAAAACAAATAAGAGAAAACACTCTCAGTGCTAAAATTAACCATCATTTCATTTCAATTACAACCAAAATAAATTATAAAAGAAAAATATTATACCGGACGTTTCGACTAAAGTTTTCTTCTGTGATGAGCACAAATTTTAACTACAATTTATTTTTACTAAATATATTTTTCTACCACTGTAAATTATTCTTTGAATCTTAAATTTAAAAAAATACATTTATATTAAAACAAATTCTACAATATTTTTGTATTATAAACTATGCATTATAAAACATATTTTAACTCAGAATTTATTATATATGACTATTTATTTCTTACTTTTTAATTACCTTAATTCGTGTCGAACTCAAGTTGCACTGAATTAACAATTATTTACGTTTTCTTCTTGATCAAATTTTAAATAGTCAATGATTCATTATGAAAAATTGTTTTGAAATAATTGAATTAAAGTTAATTTAATTGGTTGATCAATTTATTTCAATAATTAATAAATCAATTAATAAATCATCAATTTAATCCTAGATACATCATAAGTATTTTATTACTGAGGTAATTTTTGTGCAAATAATAATGTATTAGATTTAGTTCGTATAATGAAACATTTTAAAACATTTTAGGTTGTATTTATGAGGGCCTTTATATATCTTAAACATCATCTCTATCATTTCTCGAAAGATTTTTTATGATTGACAAATAATCTCAACCTCAGGGTTTCTGTGTATTTACGTATTTTATATTTTTATTACGCTTATCTACATTGGCTCACATTGACCATAAAAATCAGTTCGTAAAGTATGATGTGGTTTCAGCTATGGTTTATACCTGAATAAAGATAACCCCTACAGACAACATATGTAATAGACTATGCAGCAGTCACAACGATTAAAATTGTTAATTATTTTACAACTTGCAGCGCGGTATAAGCAATGTAGTGTAATATAAAACTTTTCTTAAATGTACAAGATGAACCTGCGTTTATTACCAGTCAGAGATATAATAGACTTTAGACCGGTCAGTCATATGTCACTCTTTTATCATTTTTGGAATATTTTCTTAGTAGAAGTTTTCAAGCGAAACGTCATACAGTCGGACAAACCACCTATAAGATACTCTCAGTCTATACAACTGCTCTCGGAGGAAGGTTCTTTTGATTAGCTGCATTGATAAGCTAAAGAATGAAAGCAAACTTGATAAGGTCAATAATGCCTATTTTTCAATAGGTAGAAAAGTAAAAGTGTTCTCCGAATGGGTCGGGTCCTCTAAATAGGAAAGATTTTCAGCGAAATGGTTTTAGTTATATAAGCAAACATATTGTGCATGTTTTGAAAATAAAATTTAAAATAAATTTTGTTTTAATTATGTAATAAGACGAAATAAACAATACTACATTTCTTACAGAATTCCGATATAATTCCGAAAGCTGTAATTCTATTTTCAATTTGCCTGAATCTCCTAAATTTTCTTAATTTAAGTTGCTTCTTCTCTATAAATTAGCAATAGTGAAAAATAATTTGTTTTGATGTTGATATTTAAATTTTGGTTTTACTCACATACATATATATATATATATATATAAATATTAATTAGTAGAATATTTAAAAAATGGTTTTTATAATTCCATCGGTAAAATGCCACAATTGTCTTTAAATCTAAAACCATTCCAATCTATTTTTTAAATAAAATGATCTTCAATTCATTTAGTATTTTTATCAGAAAAAAAGATCATTAAAAGATAAAACAAAAATATAAACTATACAGTTCATTAACACGCCCTAAGACACGATTCTTTAAGAAAGAAGTTTTAAAGGTTGCCACGAAGTTTATATATATATGTTTATCAATTTGGTTACAGCCTGCCAATCAATTAGATATTAATTGCTTCGTACCTATATCAATGAGTAAAAACTTTTTTGATCGTAATATGTTCCTCTATATATTCTTTTGATGCATTAATTAGGCGTTTTTTACAGAGTTTAGGTTGGTGCTTATATTACAATTTATATAGGGAGCTGAAATTGTGTTTGCGAGATTTTTTGTTGATAAAGAATTCGCAATAATAGTGGCGTAAATAATTCAATAATACTTAAGCGATTAATTAGGAAAAGATACTTTATTTTTATTGTTGACAACCTTTAAAACAAATTCTTAATATTCGTTTGATTGATAATTATTTTTAACCTTACACTCCAATATTTCCTTATACTAGCAAAATTTTGTGGAAAGTTATGGCTTATTGATTGAAACCGTTCTCATTATCTTAATATTCGGATAATCAAATTGCATACAAACCTTCATTTCCTGCTCAATAAATAAGCCATTAAATGTGGTGGTACTGTTAATTGGATGATTAGATGTAGCACTAATAAAGTTGAATCAAGTTTCAAGTATCGAAAATCAACATACGAACTGAACTATCTTTATTACCTATAAAAATGTTCTCTAATTAGAACATTACCAGAAAACGAATGTAAAGGATTTATTTTCGTCCGATAACTGCATGGTATTAATAAGGGTAGGTATTTCACACAATTCATCACCAATTTCGTCTTAAATCCTATTTTCTGTAGTCAAAAATATGTATCTAATACATTATTTAATAAAAAAAGAAAAGTTACAACAGCAACAATAATTAAAAATTCATATTTCTCTTTAAAACGAAAGCAGCAAGGGTTTTTCTGATCTAGAAATATTACTAATCAAAAATTGTAGTTTGTAACAAATAATGTTGCGGTTATTTAATTATTTAATTATTTAAAAGGCGAAAATATTTTTGATAATTTTGAATAGTTTGGATAATTTATAAAATTCCGATTCAAGAAAACTATCATAAAAATCAGTCAACATTATATATGCGACCTCCTACAAAGATAATCTTTTGAACTATTTTTTTCGACCTCATCATCTTCCGATTTGAAAGCATTTTCTTTCATCATTTATCAACATAAAAATAAATTTAAATTATCTAAGCTCTTTTTATACAGCTTAATCGTTTCATTTCTAATTCTGCACAATAACCTAGACATTCTTTCATATTTTTAGTCAACATTATTGAATGCAGTCAGCTTCAAAGAAGTATTTGAATATGATTAAAATTATATTTACTTAATTAGTTAATACATTTTTATAATTTATTTTCAATAACACATTTTAGAGGTCCATTTAAAATAAAGAAAATGGCATTCCTTTTGTTGATATAATATTGATAGTGTCTGTTAAGTAACTTTGATTTTATTTAGTGTACATTTTTATTATGTGCTTCTCTGAAACACTTCGCCATTTTAGATAAGTCAAACTTAATTTGTAGTCAAGTGAATATAGATTTGCATTTCATTTTAAAAGCTTAGAAGTTACTCCAAAGTTTGTATTGATTTAATAAATATCTAAATTTCGTTGAAGTGAACTAACATTTATTTGCAAATTGAATATTATTTTAAATGTATCACATCAAGTCAGAAACGTTGTTTTGGTTTTGTTTTCGTCAACGATTGGCAAGACAATGATTTTCAGCTTCTTGCAGTATTAAAATCAAGAACATTTTATCAGATGTACATGAAAACGACCGAGTAGAATGGTGTAGAAAGCGACCAAATAAAATAGTGTAAAAAGCGACCAATTAGAATATTGTAGAAAACGACCAAGTAGAATGATGTAGAAAACGACCAAGTAGAATGGTGTTGAAAACGACCAAATAGAATGGTGTAGAAAACGACCAAATAGAATGATGTAGAAAACGACCAAATAGAATGATGTAGAAAACGACCAAGTAGAATGGTGTTGAAAACGACCAAATAGAATGGTGTAGAAAACGACCAAGTAAAATGGTGTAGAAATGGTGTAGAAAGCGACCAAATAAAATAGTGTAAAAAGCGACCAATTAGAATATTGTAGAAAACGACCAAGTAGAATGATGTAGAAAACGACCAAGTAGAATGGTGTTGAAAACGACCAAATAGAATGGTGTAGAAAACGACCAAATAGAATGATGTAGAAAACGACCAAGTAGAATGGTGTTGTAAAATATCAAAATGTTCCTCTAATTGCAGCAATTCTATCTATAAACTTTTATAAAAAATTTGATTAAAAAACAACAAAAAGCTCAAAATTACAAGTACACATTGAAAACTATAGACAGGTTCTCCGGATTTGAATTAACAGTCAACAATAATGTTGACTTTAGTAAATATATTGTACATAAAAATCGATAATAACCATATTTTACAATTTATAATAACGCATTTAAACAGCAATTTATTGAAGGCTTCTGTTGAGAAGAAATATCATACATATATATCTAACCATCAGACTGACAAAGCTTCCAAAATCAGATTGGATTAAAAATAAATCGAAAGTTAAATTGCCTTGTATCGTTTGCAGGCTGAATTTTAAATAGTTTTTTTCTTCATATTAATCGGTCTTGTATTCTTGAATATTTTAGTATTCTCTTTAAGCATTCAACTTTTCTATGAAAATTACTTATTTTAAACTATAATATTTTGTTCAACGTGGAAAATACGAATGATTACAAATGTTTTCACACTTTTACTAAACACTAATAAAGTGTACTAAGCACTGACGAAGTGTATTAAACATTACTAAAGTGAGCTAAACACTAATAATGTGTACTGAACACTAAAGTGTGCTAACGTGGTAATAATATAATAATAAAAGAAAAATTGTAATATGATTTAAGTAAAATTTATTTTTGTCTAAATTCAAATAATTTAAATTGATTTCATTTTAAATATTTTGTAACGGAAAAATTTAATTACAAAATAATCATTAAAATGTACAAGATTTGAACATTAAACCAAATAAACAAACTTCTGTAGTATTTTGAAATTATAAAACGTCCACTATTTTATTTTTCTGGGGGCATTCTTTCGATCTAACTGAAATTTATATTCACAAATTTATTTATAGTCATTGGAAAACGAACTTCCTAATTGATATTTTGTATAATTGGCCAATTAACAGTTTTCATAAAATATCAAAATACCAAAACTGTCAGAAACCATCATATTTTCATCATATGCAGTATATTATACCTTAATGATACTCTTTAGAAAATCGATTTTTAATAAGGTTTTTTGCTGTTTTAAATTTTTTATTAAAATTAAGTTTATTAGATAACACGTACGTATTTATATATTTTTTTACTTAATTTAACAAAAAGTGTAACAAAATGCCTGTGTTGCAGTAAAACTTTAATTTGATTTTCAAATTTTCACGTCTGAGAAGCGGATCTCCGAAAATTTGTAAAATAAATTATAGTTTTACTGCAACCTAGGCTTTTTGTTAATTCCTATTTTATCATTTTTTCATGTTGCAAAAGGAGAATTTTGAGATCAATCTTTTTGAAATGTGTAAATCTATATTCTACCTTTTAATTATTTCGTATTCCAGATGTTACCAAATTACGTTTTTGTGTGTTTTGAATTTGAATTTTTTGAAAGAATTCAATATTTTATTCGTAACTAATATATTATTTTGTCTGTGAAGATATAATTCCCCAATTCAATTATGATTTAAAGTTACTCTAATTTAAAATATTCAACAAATGAATAAATAATTCAAATATTTAATATTGTCTAAAACCAGATGATAAATTCATTAAATGTTGACAAGTTTTTCTAATTAAAATTTATCTTTTTTGTATTTTCTATCGAAGCTTTCAAGTTATCAATTCTTTAATATTTTTGTACGATTCAAAGCACCTCACAGTCGAGAAATCTAATGCATTAACTGACGAATATTGCAAATAATTCGACGAAATGGTTCTAATCGATTATTATGTTAAATACACAAAAGATGTTATTAACTCCTCATAACCAGGGGATCAAAAATTCTGCTTCAGTGAACGAAAAGTTTTCTGGAACAGAACAAAACCAATTAACGACACAATTTATAAAACATTAAACCTAATTAAATATTAATTACCAATAAAGAGGTGTTCCTTCCTTCCACGAATACGTTTGTTTCTTTAAGAGAACCGAAATTAGAAAATAAAAATGTAAGAAGGAATGTGTACGAATATTATAAAAACTATCAATATATCCAACAATCGTAAACCAAAATATTTTTATTTTAGATTTGCCTCCCATTCGTTTTGTACTTGGAAAATGTCAAATTGTTGATATAATGTCAGTTCGTTTATTGAATATCTATGAATATGATCGAGATTTGAAGCTTTAATAACTTAATATTCAAAATGTCCTCAAACTATAGCTGAGCTGAGTCTATAGGGGCGTCTACGTCTATGTGCATCCATAGAAATCCATAAAATATTTAAAATTGAAATTAAATATGACAGGTCGAGTAAATTATTCAAAATTTTTTGACTGTCTCTTGACCAGAGCCAAAGGAAAATGCAGCAACTCTCAGACAAGTTCAAAAAATAATCTAAAAATTCAGTAGTGATGAGTTAAATAGTCTTGAAAGATATAAATGTCAAGGCCTTCGTATTAGCGAACAAATGAAAAGAATGTTATTCTTAATGAGGATATTAGTAAGACTGTAAAATGTTATAGATTGGGAGAAATAATTTTGAGCACATGCGATGGACGGATTCAATTTTATTATGCAGTGTTTGAAAGAGGCATGAATTCCATACAGGGCAAGCTTATTTAAGGATAGGTCGTCCAAAGGAGATATATTTAGGTGTTGCTCGATGTCTTTTAAGCATGATTATGAGATAAATGCGCTTGTTGGATTTCTTGGATAAGGTCATCCCTCGAAAAAGACACCAAGAAGTTTGGCATTGATAACAGAAACAATTAGAGTAGTATTGATTTTAACCGGACGCCATCGCTTGAATCTTATACCTATTATACCTACACCTAGTTTATAATTCAACGAACGTTTCATGAAAAATGTGTCTTTATTAACAAAATTCGTATTAAAATAAATAACTGAGGTTTTCATTTCAATGAAGTCTGAGAAATAAATTTTACTTAGCAAAAGACTATTTGTCACTAATTCGTCATTTTGACTAATTTGAGAGAACAAATATAAAACAATGATTTGGGGGAACATAAGCCGCTCCAGAGTCATTAAGATGAGATAACAAAGGTTGTCCACCCCTGCTTCATACGGCTGAAGCTTTCTCTAATTTTTTATTCTTGAATATTTAATTTTTCTAATTAGATTATTCTTTATGTTGTGCATTTAAAGTTGTCTTATACGATGGAGTTTAACTAAAATTTTTATGAACATAATAAAATCTGTTAAATTGTCAACATGGTTTTAGTTTCGAATAATATACTAAAGGGTAATAAAAATGATTTATTGTATAGCTTGAATTAATTGGAAATAATGTAATAAAAAAATAATTATTTGCATTTTATGTCATTAAAAATTAATGCGTTTGTTAGGATTGTTTTCAGAGTCCACATTCGTCAGTTTGAAACCTCGATAATGATGGTGGAAACAAGTTAAATAAGGAAAAATAGTAGTATTAATCGAGGAAGTGCTTATTTTCTAAATGGAAGGAATCTTGTTATAAATTATAAAGTAATTAATTATTACTAATATATTATAATTTATTTAAAATTTATAAAATTTAGCAGAATTTTAAAACTTTTTATACCTTTTCGATACATTAATTCATTCTTTAAAGTAATTTCATACTTTTATTTCAATGTTTATTAATATTTAAATTAGAGAATATTTTTGGTGATAATAAGTGATATACATTTAGCCAGGAAAAGCTTGCGAACATTGAGTGAGAAATGAGTAAATTTTATAATCTTAAAAGTATTTTCTCGAATTCCCACTTTCGAAAAAAGAGACCATTTGCTTCAGTGATTTGTTTTACTTTTGATCGATCAGGATATAAACGACTTAAAATGTGTGAACAGAAGTTACTCCAGATTCAATCATGCGACCTTTCTTTTCAATATCTTTATTATGTTATCTATATTTCTAAATTTGGTCCAGTTCTTCACAGAGAGAGAAGTATTCCTGCAAGTGTTTCAGATCTAAAACGGGAGCAATCAGAAAAAAATTCACGATGAACTTTTTCAGAAGGTTTTAGGAAGTGTCCCTTTATAGCTGACATGAATGATTTGTACTTTAATTTATGTTATTTCTATTTGATAAACAATATAATTAATAAGAAGCAATTTTAAATTCTGAAAAGCCTTTCAAAAAAATTATCTGTGTTACACGCATCTTAAGACCTTTGTGAATAATGTGAGATTGCAGGAGGCCAACATAACAAGTTTTACGATTTAGTTACAATTTATTGCATTTCTTTTAATGAAAAATTAGAAATTTCAACATTGACTTTGACCTTCACTTGTTTTAATCACAGGTGAAAACTTTATAAATATTTTTATGACATGAAGAATCCTTCAAAAAGTTCTTTTAACAGCTGAAGATTTTAATTATTCTATTTTAACATATGAAATCTTTTTATTCCAAGTTTATTAATATGGTATATTATTTGTATTCAAATTTTGTATTCAGACCGCAAATAATATATGAAATTACCCAGCTAATTTTCAACATTTTATTAAGTCTTGACGATTTAGTATCGAAGGTTTTAACTTTTAAAAATGCAAAAAATCAGAAACTAAATACTGCCGAGTATTTAAAAATGTGGGTCATTCTGTTCAAAAAATGTTAAATTGATTTCTATATTTTAAAACATATTTTCGACACAAAGTTGATACTTTTCCATCAATTGCTAATTTAGTAAACGGTTATTCGATTCTTGGGAGTCATGCAATGATCTTATCAGAGAAATATATTCAAAGTTTTGGAAGCGGACAGTCTAATTAATAATAGAAATATTAATTAAGAGCTTTGTCGGCGACAAGGCTTGTCTGTGATACAATGAGACATTCCGATAAAGCGATCAAGATAAGGACAGTTGAGTTTGTAGCATCATTTTAATTGAATCGGAATTATGTGTAATTAATTTCGAAATATATGTTTGGTAGTGGAGGTGGACTTTGAGAGGATACCTCAACAGAATACCACGAGCATAGAGTATAATAAGGGACCGTGATTCCTTTATCATGTCGCTAAAAGGATCGTGTAATAACTGAAGAAGGGATAAAACGCGAAAGTTTATGTGTAGACGTGTGTATCAATTAATTACTGCAAACACCAAACACAACCTGCATTGAACAAATATAGAACTCAAGATATGAATAGATTATCAAATAGTCAAATAGTGATCTAATGTTCTACTTTGTAAAAGTTGTAAAATGTAATCGTTTTTCTGTACTATAAATTTATCGAATGGGTAACAAATATTTCAGGACATTTCCGTTAAAATAAAAAAGAAGCAACGTGGTCAGAATTATCTAACAATGACATTTATGGAGATACAGCGCGATTATTACCCAACTTTAACGGATGTTGCAATAACAGGAACAATCAGGGATTCTTCATTGATCAATGAGTTGATTAGGAAATGCAATTTTAAAATTGGTAACATAATATATTTATACATTGTTCCCTTGTTGCACCTTTCATGAAACTTGGACAAAATATATTTATGTAGAACTCAAAAATAGAGAACGTTGAAGGTTTAGTTTTTCCAATAAGTTATGAAAAACAAATCAAATACTTGTAGGTCACTTTATGATTTGAGGAATAAGCTGCATATTTAATGATATTTATTCAAAAATAGAAACTAACCGAATAAAAATGTAATTGTATTGTAATAATTTTCCCGTTTTCAATAAACGTTAATAGCAGGATGTGATACCAAATTAGGAATTTTAATGTATAACTAAAATTTATTTAATAAACTTTTTGTTCTAATTATATAATTATTAATCTTTGGTAATATTTATAAGTATCGACCTAATCTTTATATTTTATATAAAATTTATTACAGCTTTTTTATTAGTTGTTAAATGACTTTATTGGCCTTTCTTGTTATCATTGTATCGTATTTTTAAATTATTTTTTTAATGTTATTGTTTTTTCGATTGCACGAAATAATCTCCTAATTAAGTGTCTAAAAACTGGACAAAACCTCATAATTATTAATTAAATTACGGATTCATGGTATTTGATATGATTCATAATTAATTGAAAAAAATACTTTCAGGTTAGTTGACATTTCAACATCAATGTACGTCTTTAAAATACAATGGGTCTTTATATTTGTGCAGAAAAATTTTTCTGAAATTATATTTTTATTACAGAAAAGTTTTCGTCAAATAAATCTTCATCCGAA
>JAUZNC010024898.1:2112-22992 GCA_034780395.1 Vannuccia rotundouncinata | reverse complement strand
CCCAATTAATATAACTTGTGCTAGTAATTTCGTTGTTTTCTATATTTATATTCACTAACATCGGGATACTTGCTACATTTCTAACTTATTTGATTTATAACAAATATATTTATTTGGCTTTAAACAAATGCAGAAGTCCCATTGTTACTTAAAAATATAATAAAACATCTTTTACTTTGAAGACTTAGTCATTACAAAGTTATCATCACAATAATAAGCAATATTTTTGTAGTTGTTTAAGGTATAATAGCTTTTTAATTAGTATTTGTTTGATTATTATATATGGTTGAAATAAGTGATTTGAATTGTTGTCATAATTGAGTTAAGAATAATCATAGGGTGGTAATCATGTGACATGAATGGAATGTTAACAATTATAATTCTCCAACCTAATAAGTCAAGATTTTAATAGCTATAATGTAATAAAATACTTGATTAAATAATAAATGTTCTTTGATTAATAATTATGTTTTCTTATTATATTCATCCTTTTGCAAACACTATATTATAAATTTTCATTTATTTGCAAACTTCTTTCAAATTCATATCAAAATTATCATAATAGGATTGTATAAATTTATATTATGGGAGGTAGTCAATTTTAGCTCATTATATTATACAAAAATGACTTGAAAAGGCCAACATTGTTTTTGGAAAAATCTTACTAGTTTTTAACAAAAATACATTTAATGACCTTCCTATATCAATTTTACTTATAATATAGAATTACTCTTAAAACAAATAAATTACCAAATCAGATAATTAGTATCAGCAATTAAATTAACCTCTTTGTCCTCAATATTAATTGGTTAAAGTATAGTCATTCATAATATTATTCATAATTTCTTGATACTGAATGAAATATATCTCATCTAAATATTTGTACATTGTAGACACATTAGTATTGTATGCATAATTCCTAAGATTATTGCAACTATTATTTTTAAAATCATTACATACAATAATTATTTATTTAATCAAAGTAACACAAAAAGTGGAAAATCAATTTATGAGCATGTTTTTTAAAAAGTATTTAAAATATTCATGAGATTTTACTGAGATTAAATCACTATTATTTATTATGCATGTCTATATGCAGTAAATCGAAAAATCTTTTAAAGGTCTTGAAATAGTTATAATTATAAAAGTTAAGAGTAAATTAATTTATCTTTACAAAACTGTAACTAAATATGATTCAATTATATTTTAGCTGAATACTCCACTGTGGTAACTTCAATGAGTATTGTAAAGTAAGTTAGAATTGAGTATTATATTTTACATTTATTGTTTTAAATATTTCATATTCTTCTTTCAGTTTATCGGTGTATGTTGTTGATCATGAACATGCCTCAGAGGAACCTATAAAGCTATCATTTTCACCAAACACTATTTTTTTACAATTAAAACAGCAAGTGAGGTTAATTTAGGTTTAGATCGAAAAAATATTAAATTAAATTCTCCCTTTTAGTTTTTAGAGAATCCTTTATCTCAAAAATCTTATCATTCACTGTTTTTTAATTTTAGGTTTCAATTGATTGGTTGATTAATGAAGATTTACAAATATGGATTTTTAAAGATACTGTTTGTCTTGATGAGGAAACTTTAATTAAAGGAAATCTGATAGTGGATATACCTTGCAATATAATTTATTTATATTTACTATCCGAGGATGAATTACAATTGAAGAAAGCAGGAACTTTGGGTATTTAAAAATTGCTCGTTTCAAAATAGGAAATAAATTTATCTATCAAAGTGGTGAAATAGACGTTTAATAATTTATTCAAAACTCTCATTTCTTTCAGAAATATATTTAACAAATAGTTTTGGGGATAAAAGACTGGTTAACTTTATTAGCCAGTCACTCGTTTGGGAGTGTCCTGTATGCACTTATAAAAATGATCCAACTATTATGCGCTGTGATATGTGTAAAGCTGATCGTCCAAAGAATTTCAAAGTTCCAAAGGATTATGTTATGACTGAGCATGAAAAAGAAATAGAGAATGTAAGTCCTATCTTTTAAAACTGTCCACTTAGAATCAAATATGTTGTAGTTAATACTTTTATTATTAGCTGCAGTTTGTATTACAAGGTCGCATTATAAAATAATTTTCAATATTCCCTGAATAGGCTGAAACTGAGCGACTTATTGACGTTGAAAAGAGGTTTGCAGAACACGTCAGAGCCGAGGAAGAACTTTATATGCCTAACCCCGAGGAGTTTGAATGTTGCATTTGTTTTGCGGATATACTAGCAGGTCAAGGGGTCATTCTTAGAGAATGTGCTCATAATATCTGCAAGTAAGGGCCTTAAACTTATTTTTTTTATTAATAATGTAGAAATGCATTTTCGGAGTCGTCCATCTTTCAGAGATTGTTTAATAAATTATATCGCTCATCTGGATAATCCTGACGCCCCATGCCCCGAAACGGGATGTGAAGCACAACTCCAAGAACGTGAAATCAGGGGGGTGGGTATGCATTTGGATCATTTGTCATCCTATAAACTAGTTTATTGTATTATGGTTTAATATACTTGTAGTGAGAATTGCTCTGTATAAGGTTAATAGCTCATACCAAATTAATTTTAACTTGGGTTAGCACTGCTTATATTTTTGTATTTGTATTGATTTTGATGAATAATTGTTTAATCAATCGAGTGTTCTATTTATAACCATTCTTACTCACTACTTGCCATTTTCAATGAAGATAACGGATACTAAATAATTTTAACTTTTCACCTTCTTAAACTATATATATATATAATGTTACAGCTGAATGTTAATAATATATAATTAGCTAGCACGTTTTACAGTAGTAATAAAAGAGTCGATTTATTAATTGATTTAAATTCACGATTTAATTGATTTAAATTGAATAAATTCCCGAATAGCATGTTATGAAAAAAGTTTAAATTTTTTAATGATTTTGTAGTTTACCTTTCAATTCTTAATCTCTACATAATTTTAAAATAATTTATTATAGTATATGAAATATTACATTAAATTAAAAAAATACTAATTGAACATTTCACTCTAAATAAATCCGTCTGATATATTCCCCAATTTTTGCTTAAATTGCAAGGTTTCCACGCCCCCTTGAAAACCCTTGAATTTGAGAATATTTGGATCCATTGAAATGCTCTTGAATTTTATTGTATGTTGTATAACAATTTTTGGTATATTTTTTGATTTTATGTCATTTTATATACATGCCTTTTAATGCTTTTTACGTTTAAAAACAGGTATATTTTGGTCTGTTGTATATTTTCGGTTTGTTTGTAAAAACTTTTTTTTAATACACTAATTAAGGCAGACAGCTAAACATAAAAGGGAATTGCTCAAGGCGATTGATGATGACATCAGTTCAAAAGTTGCTACTTTATCTGGCTAACGTCTTAACATTAATCGCAACAAAATATGATGTTGTTATATATTATATGATTAACACTGTTTTAACACTGTTTTAAAACCAACATACAACTCTGAAATAAATGAGATTTTCTAAATATTTATATCAAAAACACTTATTTACGATAATTTAATATTTTAAAATGCCCCTTGAATTTGAAATGGATAGAAGCGTGGGAAAGTTTTTTAGTAGGTATCAAAATTTGATAAAGACTAATAGCTTCTTGGACTTTTGACATGACCACAGGTAGCTCCACTAGAGGACTACGAAAGGTATACACAACTCTGCCATCGTATCGCCGAGGCATGTGCTACCAACTCCTTCCATTGCAAGACTCCGGATTGTCGGTCCTGGGTTGTCTACGAGGACGAAGTCAACTTCTTCAAATGCGATATCTGCAACAAGACCAATTGTCTCACCTGTAATGCCATCCATGACGGCCAGACGTGTAAAGAATATCAGGATGATCTTAAGGTCAAATCTGAGAATGATGATGCTGCTAAAAAAGATATCGAAGCCTTGGAGGTGAGTTTTCTTTAGTTTGGAAATTATTTATTAGTTACTGCATTTTGGAAGGTGTCGTGTTAGTTGATATTGATCTGTTGTCACTAACCACTGGTAGTTATTGTATTGTATATTGATCGGTGAAAATATAATTAAAATAAGGTGACGACTCTTGAGTTTCACATTCATTTATTGAACTAAACGCTCTAATAAGCACAATTTATGGTCAGCAATGAATTGTATATGCATTTGAGTGTAAAAATGCAGTCTTCTATGGAGAGTTCCAAATAATTTTAAAATGAAAATTCGATAGAATATAACAAAACGGCGATAATTAAAAGCAAAACGACATTTTCACTTTGTTAAATATTATTCCCAAACCAAAATCACAAGACTACTTAATGATTTCTCATTTCCTCAGTTGATGATTACGAATGGGGAGGCAATGAAGTGTCCAGGGTGTCAAATCTTCGTCATGAAGAAGTCTGGATGCGATTGGATGCAGTGCAGTATGTGCAGAGTGGAAATTTGCTGGGCCACAAAGGGCCCTAGGTGGGGCCCAAAGGTACTCCATTGATTTCTTATTGTTTGGCTTCGGCGTATTTTTGCTGATTACTGATATGGTCTTATTTTATTTCAGGGTAATGGCGACACTTCCGGTGGATGTGGGTGTGATCCCCCCAGGAAAAAGTGTACTCCAACTTGTGGAAACTGTCATTAAAATAGTTAGAATTTATATTTTATTTTATTACAATTTTGTTATTTGTAGTGAGAATTATCTATTCAGAAATATATAATTTTTTGTACTTTTATTATTTTTAATTATTATACTACTCGTAACTATGAAATTATGAAAATTATGTCTTTCATAACAATGCTGCAACTGTGGATAAATATCTATAATCGAACTTCTAGCTGGCAAATTGCTGTACATTGGTGTAGATAAATAAATTCTCCTTTGTACAAATCTATTTTAAAAACTCTGTCAATTTGATTGCGCTTATAATATTTAAATTCAATTATATGCGTTCCCTTTTATAATTAATATCTTTTGTTTTGTACTTTTGTTATATCTGTTATGTAATTCAATAAAAGCAAATACTAATAAATGTGTTGTAGTACTTTACTACTTAGAAGTAATACATGTAGATGGGTGATAAATTTCTGTTTGACTCTAAATTTTTCTTTGACAACAATACAAATATGTTTTCTGTGGGTTTTAAATTCACAATAGTTGTATAAGAAACAATTTGGGGCCATCAAAAATTCCTTTAGTCTTTCTTAATGGACTTTGGCCGTTTTTAGGCAATATTTTACAAGAACTCCGTTTGAAGTGACATCTAAAACATGTTTCAAAACTATTCTCACCAGTCCTGTGGTAGTCTTCTTTTTTAAAACAATGCATAAATGTGAAAAAGACCACGATTACTTGAGAGCGATAATAACAACAAAATATCAGCTAAAAAAAGAGTTTCGCGCTGCAAGGTGACTGAACTTTTTTACATTCTTTACAAAGGGTTTGGGAGCAAAAGTAATTTTTCGATGGCCGTAAATATCACGTTAAAATAGTGTGTTAATTAAACAAATAATGTGTATTTATATTAGAATATTATGACAGTTTGAAGTATGAGAACGGATAAAATACAGTGAAATATAATTTAAAACAATTAACTACATTATATTTTAAATGGCACTATAGAGGTACCCACAGACTTACTTATAGGCTATAACTAAAGCGTCTAAAAGTTTTGTATAGCTTATTTGTGGCTGTTCTAAAAATGAATAGTATCAAGACATAATAGATTAATTAAATCCATATTTATGTATTAGAGTTATTCATATACATATATAACGACCACATTTTGATTACTATTTTTTTCAATTATTCAATGCAGCTAATATTTTCCTCCAACTTTTACGAAAACTCATTTTTAAAATAACAACTTATCATCGGATAAATATAACTTAGATGAAATGTTAAAACTAGTAGTAATTTTGACCACCACAAATATGTTAAGGACAAAAAGTTAATGAACACAGTCACTATTAGTTTTTACAAACATCCTGCAATTGCTAAAATTTTTATTAAGTGAATAAATTTTAACAATAATTTATAATACACGTATGAATTATCATGATAGGCTAGAACTCTTCTTATTTACATATTAATTCAAAGTACATTTTTACATAATTATATTGCATTTTTAGTCCAAAAGAGCAGCAGTCAAATTTTGAGCGCGACCAAACATTAGACGCCGTACAGCAATTTCTGAAAGGCAGTTTGTTATTCTTCCCTCGATTGTTACAATTGATCACAGAATAGTGACAGCATTTTGACCAACCGCAGGGAACTAGGTGATGTGGACAATCTAAAAGTCAGAAAACACCACGCTTTCATTGATATAAGAATTAATTTCAAGTTTTAAATGGAAACTATGACAATTAGTTAGGCAACTAATCATAATTCTAAATGAAATTAAAAGAAATTTGAAACCATTAAAGATTTTTAATCTGATTAATTTTGTTTTAAGATATTAAAATGAATTTATTTATATGCATTATAATCATAATTCTACAGGAACTGTAACATACAATCTCCTGCTCGATTGTTCATTTTTCAAATATAATATTTTTTATCATATTAATTATAAGATAAATTTAAATAGAATCCATTAATTTGAAGCAACTAAATACTTTATTAAAAAAGAAATTTTAATTAATTTCGATGAAGTAGAAAAATGGAAAGTAATGGATGGCCCTTTAAATATTTCAAAACATTGACGTTTATATTTTATTTATCAATATTATTTATACCTATATAAATTTAAGGAATTTGTTACTTTTGTAGCTTGTACCCATTTAGATATAAAATCTTATGAATGAAATGACCATTGAAAAATAATATTATTAAAACATTTATATGTATCAATCTATTTCATTCTATCTTAACCATTCATTTAATAACGTATACCTATTGTTAATTATAATTTATATTGACATTTTTGGTTTGAATAGGTATAACAAGGTACTTGAACACACTTCTGATTCCAATAATTTAATTTATAAAATATTACTAATACTTTATATATATATTATCAAATCAATCTGTTTTGGAGATTACATATATATTGTATATGACCCCTATAAATAATGTATATATTTTATAAATAGTAGTAGTTAGTAAGGTGGATATCTACTCCACCAGGAATTATCGCGTACATGATTCTGATTGGGGGATAAGAGGGCAAAGGGGTATTATAGGTTCCGCACCTTACCATGTTAAATTATTATCTAACAAGAATCGAATATCATCAATGGTACATAAGAAGGTTCATACAGGGTTAACTTCTGGACAGCAGTCTCTCCAGTTTTTGAAGTATTTTCGTTCTTCGGAAGTATTTTTTTATTCATCAGCTTGTCCAGTTTCTACACGTGATCCTTATTTTCCTGTGTATGAATTCAAATTAATATCCCATTTATTCAGAGTAAGTAAATTTGGGCGTGGCTCCTGGGTGATAACTAACACGTATTTTTAAATGACTGCGCAAAATATTACAAGTATTTAAAACTATTGAAAATTTAGCGTGGCTCTTGGGCCCCGATTTGATTAATATGAATTTTTCATATGACTTGTAAATAAATATATAAAAATGATAATATTAAACATATATACTTCACATAAATTTTTATTGTTATTAAAAATTTAAACAGTAGCAATTCTTGCCATGCAATCCGTCATAGCTGTTTTGTACAAACATGCCGCCAACTAATATGGAACAAAAGTAATCTGACAAGGCTCAATAAGTTTACTGATCAATAGCTGACATGGCACTCTACAGACATTTGTCTAAATGGTTTACGCTCTTGCGCCCACCATCAATAGAGTATATTTCCACAACGACATCATAAATTAAAATAAATTAAAGCATATTTACGCATGGTAAGATTATATTAGAACTTTGCATTTCTATACTGTGTCCATAAGTGAACTAGCTAAATATTGTAAAAATATGAGTAATATATACCTTCAAAAAATAGTTATAAAATGATTTAAATTCGAATCGTTAACTATAAATAATCAAGTTTTAATAGTAAAATCAAACTCTTAAAAAATAATTAAAATTATACTTACTCTGAATAGATGGGATATTAATTTGAATTCATACACAGGAAAATAAGGACCATGTGCAGAAAATGGACAAACTGGTGAAGAACAAAAAATACTTGCGAAGAACTAAAATACTTTAAATAGTGGAGAGACTGCTGGCGAAGAGACGACTGTCGGAGAGCTTGTAAGAAATGAGAATGAAATTAACCACTTGTGCACCTTCTTATATACCATGATACTCGATTCTTAATAGTTATCAATTTAACATGGTAGGGTGTGGAACCTAATAACCCCTAGTCTCTCTACCCCCCAATCGACCAATCAGAATCAAGTGCGCGATAACCTCCTGGACAGGTGTGGTAGATATCCACCTTACTAACTACTGACCTATATAAGATATTATGTGGTAATGGATAACTGGATAATATAATTTATATAATATGAATTTTAACTAATATTTCATACATATCTTTTATGTTGTCATATTAAATAAATAAAACTGAAAATTTTTAATATTTAAATTTTAAGAATCGTATATATTTTTAATACTTTTTTGATAAATATAAAACAATGAAATTTCCTAATTCGCAATTATTTTTCTCGTTAACATAAATCTCTGTTTAGTTATCTAAGAAATTAACTGTTGAAATTCAGTCTAAGAATCTCACATTGATTGTAGATCGTGTATATAAATTCCGAAACGGACCACTATAATAATTATACTATTAAATATGGTCAGTTTGAGAGTGTATAGTAGATAACTAACGATAGGGTGATTCTTAATTAATGTCGTTTTCGTTTAATTCAAACCAAAAATGTATTCCAATCCAAAATTTTATGCATTAATATTTCGACAAGCAAACGATTAAATGTTTCACAGATAATGTCCTTCACATTCAATAATAAGTTCCAGATCTCGAATCAACTTGTGGAGAGACTTCAGCATCATTTGTCTCGAAAATGTTGGCATCTGCGTTTCCATAAATGTTTTAAGATCACGTTTTGAAATGAAGTTAAGAAGGTTGCGTACTGATTCGAGCGAGGGAAAATAAATCTATCGCAAAGATTTACACCCGGAGAATAAGGGGTTGTCTCAGCAGCTTGATGTTCTCCTCTTGCAGGAATACGGTAGTGGCATTGGAGGTATGTGGTCTAGCATTGTCGTGAATGACCTGGATATTCTCCATCGGCAATGGTTGAGGCAGTGCTGCAAAGTGATTGCCCTTATTACGGAGAAAGTTTATAGAGACCTCTCAGTCAACAGTGTCATTGACAACTACAAAAAATGTTCTCCTCCCAATGAAACAGCCACAATCGCCATCAATTTTCTGTCATGGGTGTTCCGCTTTGCAGTTTGAAGAAGGCCTCCATCAGGACCTAACCAAGAGCCTGTGCTGTTTGCTGGTTGGAGTTTTCTTAAGTCAAACAACCAAATCAAATTCGTAGAGGTATTGATTACATAGAGATCTGTTTTAAAATAATCAATAAATATTAAACAGGGGTAAATAATAAATAGGAAAATGACATTAATTAAGAATCACCCGATAATGGGAGGTATTAGGTAAATACAATTAGCTAAACCTCAATGCTTCAAAAGGACAGATTTTCCTTGTTATTCAATTTAACTTATTCTTTAAATTTAATAGCAATGAAAATCTGTTTGTTGTTAGAATTTAACAAATTGATTATTTAAAACACAATTAAAAATTTAAAGCTTTTTATACAGTTTAATAAGCGAATGAATTTTTTTTTAAATTGAGATTTAATTTACTTGAGATTAATTACTATACTATATACAAAAACAGAAAATAATCATAATTACGTTTATTTTAAAAATAATTATTCGTACACTATATTTACAAAATATAATGAATATAACATTAATTTTTTTTATAATTGATTCTATATTTTTGGTAGTAAGCTCAAAAAATTTTAATTCATAATTTTATTATATTTACATTTAATATTATATATAATATATTTTAATTTACAATTTTTGTGTTAAATTGTCTAATATGGTCACTTAAAATATAGCTGAGAATATGTTGTAAAAATATGAATTTGTTTACTTTTAGAATTATCTCCATCCAGTTTTCTGCAAACAATAATTAGAAAAGTTATAGCAGGCAAAAATTTCATCATTTTAATTAAAAAAATAGTACAGTTAAAGTCAATTTATAAATGTAAAATCAATATTAAATTAATTTATTATCCATATCATAGAAATATAATAAACTTATTTTGATTTCTATGATCTATATATATATATATATATAAATTTCACAATATCCGCAATATTGTAGAACTTAAATATAGGTACTGCAGATTCCAGGCTTAACTCTGTGAAAATCAATATAAATATTTAGTCCAATGCGATTTTATAAAGCGGTATTAGTTCTGTATAAATATTATCGAATTTTTAAAATAGTCATCAAATGAGCTGGACTTGTTCTTACGTGATTTTTACAGTTCTTGCGAAAGGGAGAGAAATTCTTACCTCACTATGAGACAAGCTTTAACCCAGTGAATCGAAAATTATATTAATTACAATTGACTTGTTTCACTTGTAATACTTGTTATAAATTACAATAACTTGTAAAGATTATAATATACTTTTCATTATTGCAATTTACTTGTAATTTAAAACAATTTACTTTTTATAATTCATTACAATTTACTTGTTATACATTACCATTTACTTGTTATACATTACAATTTACTTGTTATACATTACAATTAACTTCATTTGCGACTTGTCATATTTTATAAATATAGGCTTGTTTTAAAAGTATAAGTTATATAAGTTGGTAACATTAAATTATTTCTAGGTTGCCATTCTGGAGCTGGAACCTGGTACTTTTGTTTTCAAATAAAGAATTTCGATATTATAATTAAATATTGTTACTACTGCAGCAGTTGTTTTGATAATTTCTAGCTATTTCTTAATGTTAAATTTTATGTATTGAAATTGTTGAGCGTAATGTTGTTGTATTAATGAAAATATAATAACAAGAATTGAGAACACGAAAAAATAATGGCGGTAATAAGATTTGTTTCATTTGTATTTTTTCATATTATCTGTGGCAGAGAATGATTGTCATGTTGTCTCTATAATTAGATTGCGTCTGTCATCAAGATATAATAAACGTTCCATTAAATTTACCAACTATCAATAGAATAATGCGAAGTACAAAATACAACAAATTAACCAGTACCAACTAGCGGAAACACAATTTATTCTATTTTTGTACTGTTTGTCAATATTAGTATACAACATTGAGTTAATTAGCATCGTAAAATTATTATCTGTATTGAGATTCGTTGAAGAATTTTATTCAAATGTATTTGGCATCTTTAGTAACACTTTTCTCATTTAGCTTAAATGTCGTAATTTCCATAAATATTAGGATTTTTTCACACATTTAAATATATCAAAAATATTTTTAGAACAATTTTATTTCTAATTTTATTTAGGAAATTAATAGATATATGCAATTTATAGTACAATTAGAAAACACATCATTAACAAAGACATTAAATACGATAAAATTATTTAATAAATATAAACACATATGTGAACCTAATTACCTACATGGGCACATTTATATTTGATTTTAGCAATTAATTGTAATATGCAGTGCATTTTTATCAAATATTTTTTCTATTCATTTTTTCTACGCATAAGTGATATATTATATAAGGCGTTAGTTTTCATGTCACTAACTGCTTTCCTTATTAAAATATTTTCTATTACAGCTGATTGAAATTGTGTTGTGTTGTTTAAATGTATTGAAAATTGAAGTTATATGTTTTTTTTTTAATAAATTAAGCGTTTATTAAGGGTTTTAGTTGCTTTTGCATTAAATGTTTTTTCCGGAACTATTTAATAATTCAATTACTTTTTTTCACAATGTGACGCCATAATAACTATACAGTGAAGACACCCCAAAGCATAAACCCCATATTATATTTTATGAACTGCTTATTAGACTATAGTGAACCTTTTAATTGAACCACGATTGATTTCTATTATTGTACTTCATTTAAATTTTTTGCAAAAGTATATTCATCTTCCTTCACGTCAGCTAATGGAACGCAAAGTTACTAAACGTTTGTGGGATGAAATTTCACCTCCGGAGAGTGTACACACAATTTCCCGGAAACAGTCCTTCCCTACCGAAAGAATTCGACGCAGCGCGTTCGAAAGAAGTTCTCCTCAAACATGGTGGTACAACGTTTGAGGCCGTTTATGTTTTTTCAGGTAAGTGTTTTTTATTTTGACTATATAGTAGAATTGTTTATAAGCTTGTTGTACGTCCACCTATTTTAATGTAATGAAATATATGTTATACCCTTTTTAATGCAACTTTGGGTAACCTATAGTGTGCAGGGTCCTTATCTTAGAAATTATTTCTAATTGTTTTTGGTTGTTGTCTGTATTCAGTGTCCTTAATTAAATTAGTTTCTCATTTAACAGTATTGTCCATATTTTTGATCATGTGAATAGATCTAATATTTTTTTTGCTTAATTATTAGGGTCGAAGGTAGAGACAGATATCCGACAGCACCGATTAGAGGACTCGACTCCAGATGTCGATGTCTCTTGATTCATCATTTAATTGCCCAGATGCCACTATAACTGAGGATGGCGCCTGCAATGATATCAACACTCCTCGACATCGCACTTTATCGGGGTTGTCCTGCCATCCCGGTTCTGAGGGTCCTAGTGCTTCATTTTCTTTCTCGGGTTCCCATTTCCCTCCGACGTTTGATTCAGATAGATCTCCCAAATCTGCTCATGGTTGTGTCATGGACATCAATGTAGTAGACCTTGTCAAACCAAAAGTTGTTACAGAACAGGTATGCTATTATAACTGTCGCATCAATTACTAAAGAGACAATTTTTTATAGTAACCATAACTTAATATTTATAGTTTGACACTGTACAATATTTATCTAAGAATTTATACAAATAATGTAATTTTTTCGATAAATAATTTAACAATTTATTTTGAGATAGAGGGTGGATTCCGCCATTTGAATTAAAAAAAAATGGTGATCACCTGTCCTTTCTGCACCCACTGTATTATCCACTATAGAGTATTATTATAACTACGACAGCTTCGAATAAAAATGTAAATACTTTTGATATTATTAAAATTACTCTTTTCCTTTTAGACGCTTATGGAGACAGTCCTTTTGGAGCTAAAGAGGATGAGGAAGGAACAGGAGAGAACGTCATCTACTCTTTCTAAGCTTCAAAGAGAAGTAAGGCAGGTATGTTTTTCATGTTTAGTTATTCTATTTTCAAATGTCAATTTGGCTTGTCAAGGTATAATAATACTATTAATTTTTTGACATAATAGCTTTTATATTGAATTGGCATTTAAGATATCTCTTTAGGTAACACATGTTGGCTATTACCATAAAGAATGATATTACTTTTAGCCCATCATACTTATCAATGAAATGTGTGTTAAACCATCGTAGTGGACGTTTGTGTTGAACAATATTAAATTAAATTATTAGTGACAACCTAAATATCCTCATGCTTAATTAATTTCCATATTATATAATCACCCAATTCTGAAAAACAAATTACAGTAATAATATAATCTTTTGCTAGAAAAAAATGAAGTTTGCTAATTTTACATACAACATTAAAACGAGTATGTTTTGAATTTTTATTCCACTTTATTTTATCTTTCAGCTGAGAAAGGACTCGGTCGCCCCTGTGAGTTCTGGTAAATGATGGTTGTAGATATTTAAACTCATTATTAGTACATCATTTCCTAATGTTTCTGTACTTGTGTCTGCCGAGATTATATCAATATATAGTCTGTAGAGCATTCATTAAACATCGCTATCGTATCTATAAATAAACAATTTAAACTTTTCTCCATATTAATATAGATGTACAACGGCGAAGAAATCACCAAAACAAGGGGAGTCGGGCCAGTCTGCTTGGCATCAACCTCGCAGAGAAGATGTTTAGTTCATAGGAGATCAAGATGTACAGATTGTATCCGAGAAAACGTATTGGGAGTGGACGCCCGGCCTTTCCGAATGAGGAAAAAGTGGCTCTTTTGAAAAGTAAACTTTTTTTACAATATATTGGATACTTACTTGCATACGGTTGCATTAATTGCATAGGTTAATTAAGTTATAAGTATCATTACCAGAAATATCGATTGCGTATCAAGAGCCTTTGTGTGGATGTAAAAATATACTTTTATATCTTTTTAAAGATACTTTAAATTTCAGAACGATTTTTTTAGTAAATTTTGTCGTTCTGCATTATCGACAAAACTTTTAACAACACAAGCAACGCTTAAATGTGTCTTGAAATAATTTTTATTTGGCCTTCCATTTTATTACTGGGATTATTGATATCATTCGTAAAAGTATAATGCAAACTTAATTTATATGACAAAAATACGGTAATTTTATACAAGGCTAAATAATTTTTAAAAATTTTTTTGAAAGTTAAGTTATTTAAAAATTATTATGTGATTAATTTAATAATATTGATCTATTTCTTATTTGTTAATTAATGCTATTCAATAATTATATGACAGTTCACACTAATATGCCTAGACAATATTGTTAATTTGTATGTAACTCGTTAGTAGCATACTCAATGGTTGTGTAAACATATAGTAAAACATATTGTACATCTATTTATTACAATATTATAATCTCTTATGTTACAGAAGATGTCATGAAGCGCTTTCCAAATGATTGGAACTTAGCCAGTGATGCTATTAATCAAAAAGATAGATTTGAAGAACGGAAAGTGACAATCTTTAGTACAGTCCAGTCTACAAATCACATACAGTTTTCTCATACTACTTTTCATTCATTGATTTTTTATGTAATTACTGTTTATGTATGAGTAAATATTGTTTTGGAAATAATAAAGTGTTTATCATTATAATACCATAGGATTTTTTTAATAATATAAATCAAGTTACTTTTAAGTACCTTTATTTTTAGAAATTATATTTAAAATCGGTTTGAAATTTCATTCATTAAATGCCTAATTTTATTGTCATAAATTACAATATTAATATTTGTTTTCAATTGTTTATAATCACAATTTAATTGACGTAACTTGTAATCAGCTTGGTCTGACATGTAAGAATTACTATTTAATATTAATAATTACAATTTACGTGTACTAATTACGATTTACTTGAGAATTTAATTACACGTCTTGCAAAGAAATGACAAGTGACTTGTCAAGTGAACTGAAATTAATATAATTTTCGATTCACTGGGTTAAATAGACATTTTAAAGAAATTTAAGTATTGACAAAGGCATTGACATCATCAATGATGGACAAAACTTCCCACTTTCAACTGATTTTTTAAATTGTTTGCAGATAACTCTTAAAAAGGACGGATATGGAAGTACTGAAGTACAATATGTCAGAAAACTGAATCCTCTGAATCTATTTTTGTGGCAACGTTGTAAGGATTCATTCTGTCTGGATGATGACATTTGGTACAGTAACAGAAAAATTGGCATTATTTAACATCATGTTTCAAATTAGCCTAGTCTGGGGGCATTCCTCTAATTCTGCGTTGGGAATTTATTTACGAATAAAACAGTCAAAGAAAGAAGAAATGGCTTTAGATCTTGCTAAGGCAATGGGCGCTGTTGCCTCTGTACCGTCACGTGACGATGAGGATCATAATCTTTTAAACACGCTTCCATCACTGTCAATGGGCGCTGTTGCATCTGTACCGTCACGTGACGATCATAATCTTTTAAACACGCTTCCATCACTGTCAATGGGCGCTGTTGCCTCTGTACCGTCACGTGACGATGAGGATCATAATCTTTTAAACCCGCTTCCATCACTGTCAATGGGCGCTGTTGCATCTGTACCGTCACGTGACGATCATAATCTTTTAAACCCGCTTCCATCACTGTCAGAGGATGAAGATAACTGGCTGTTTAATTTAGCTAGTTAATTTAAAAAGAGAATACTCAAAGAAAGCCCCCTATCCCAGTCCGCAGAACTATTTTCAAAACTGCAACGTAACGATAACCTACAATGCTAAGTAAACAAAATATGTATGTTATTGGTAATCAGGGATTCGTCTGTTATTAGAAATTCAATCCCTTTATGTCGTTCTACATTACATGTAATATAGAATAGAAATGTAGATAGTTGTTTTTAAATCAATAAAGGTTTTCTACATTTCAAAATCTGGACTTTTTGAATTATATAGGAGACATAGAAATAAAATTCGATAATAACTAATACCGCTTCATTAAATCGACATTGGACTAAATAAATTGATTTTCAGAGTTAAGTCTGCGATTAAACTAATACCGCTTCACGAAATCCACTCAAAGAATATTGAAAAGTATCTGGGAATAAAATAATAAGACAGAAGTTTATTTTTTGTTTTAATATAAAGAAATCAGTTATATGTTCATAATCATATACAACAAAGCTTTTTGAAACCTAATTAAACTTTTTTTATAAGAAATAGGCATTTTCTTGTTAATGTAACCTCCCATTGTATAAATATTCTTATATAATAATATGGGAAACCAAAAAATCTCTGTTGTCTGGTGGTATCTCGTTCCAATTGTATGTGGAGGTTGCTTATAGCTGCCGGACTATATAGCCTAAATGTATATTTCATGCTCAATGCAGAAAATCGATAATTATTGTCGACAATTAATCAGTTGTTTAACCGTCAGGCTATTTTTTTACCTATTTGTTCCGTGGGTGTTTATACTATTGAATATTGGTCAGTTTGCCGGTCTAGATTATTAATATATGTATAGGTCAAATATCTATAATGATTGTATACAATTTGTTAATTACTCTACTTAGTAAAAGAGTGATTACGACAGAGAATTCTCGACATTCGGCGTTGTTTTAATAGTTTTGAGTAAACCGATTTAGATTAAAAATTTCGACATATAATACATTTGTAAAGAAATAAATACAAAGGTAAGCAGTATGGAAGTTATTCCAGTGTAGAAAAAGAGAAATATGAGTAGAATAGTCAAAATGGAATTATAATTTCTATCATAAAAAGCGGTTTTGACAAAATCAAATTTAGCAGAGAAAAATTTAAACTGTTAATTATTACAATTATTCATATAGTTTGAGAGAAATTATTTCATAAAAATTCATAATAATGTTATGAAAAAATACATTAAATTAGTTCCAGCATGGTCACAGCACAGAAAATAGTGTTTATAATACAATTTAAATTCGTTTGATATTTCAATATATTCGCAGTAGGTATATAAACAATAATAATATCTTGTACTAGTGTTAAAAATAGATTTACACAGAGAGAAAAACGTCGTTTAAATAATGTTATATAAAATATAAAAATGACACAAAACAATGGGAACTGTCAAAAAAGAAATTAAATATAAAAAAGATTAGACAACTTCTTTACCAAGATATTTAAGATGTGTCATTGTGTCAGATTTGTTTGAATATACATATTATCGACATATTAAGCATTACAAATATAATATACATTTCTAGAAATAACTTTTGATGCAGTTAACACGAGTAACGTGTCTTACCAAAACCTAAATACATTTGCTTCTTGTATGCATATTTATAAATAAATTTTAAAAATTCCAAAAATTACCACGTAATAATAAATATCCTATGAGTAAAAAACATACATAAGCCGTCATAAAAGGAATAAAACATTTTTTCAAATGACAGTGTTATCACTTTTGCTTGCTAATTAATGACAAAATCGACAGGTTGGGTGACATTTGACTCTGTTAACCATACACTTGCACCCTCCTGAAGTGTCACCTTTGCCCTGCGGGAAGAGAATGGTTTCATTTTAGTAGGAAATTCGGGTCAGATAATAATATAATAAGATCTATCAATATCACAAGTTTGGTAAAATGCTAATCGCCAAATAAAAAGTATTCTAGATATAAAGAAATCTTGAGTGATGAAATTTGTTACCTTGGGCCCCCAGCGCGGGCCTCTAGTCACCCAACAAATCTCCAATTTGCACATGGTGCATTGGATCCAGTCACAACCTTCCTTCTTCTGGAGGATGATGCCACAGGTAGGGCATTTGAGAGCTTCTCCCGAAGAGATCATTTCCTGGAAGATGAGGTGACCCATATAAGGATGGGGTGTCTTTAAAGAACACATGGGGTGACCAAACAGATCATATAAGGAGGGGGTGTCTTGAGAGAACATATGGGGTGACCAAACAGATCATATAAGGAGGGGGTGTCTTGAGAGAACATATGGGGTGACCAAACAGATCATATAAGGAGGGGGTGTCTTTAAAGAACACATGGGGTGACCAAACAGTCATATAAGGAGGGGGGTGTCTTTAAAGAACATAAGGGGTGGCTAAATTATCCTTGCGGTTTGATTTTCGCAATTATGAAACTTTATTGGGCAAATATTATTTTTAATACAATTTCTACATTATATTTGTAATGTATCGATCCTATTCTAATTACTATTTCGTAACTCTTGCATGTCCATGCTGTCTTTGATTCTTTTGATACAATTATTATTACTATACATCTTGAAATACAGTACCTTATGAAAACGTGTCCTTAATTTTGCAAAGAAAAGCATATTTAATATATTTAGAATTGACAAAACACAGATAGTGAAACCAACCTCTAGCATCTGCATGTTGAGTTTGGCAGAATTGTCATTGTCGGCTGAATTGCGCAAATCGTCTTGGTACTGTTTGCAGGTTTTCCCCGGATGTTGAACAGCGCAGGTGATGCAGTTTTGATTTTTACAAACCGGACACTTGTATTCATTAATGTTGTCATCGTAAGTGACCCAACTGGCACAGTCAGGAGTCTTACAGTGGAACGAGTTCTTCAGGGATGACTCAGCGACTCGATGCCCGATTCCGATATATTTATTATAGACTTCTGCTGAGGCGAGCTGTTTTTAAACAAGAATTCAATATTTGGATAAGCTGACAAAACTAAATTATATATCCTTTCAAAAATCACTTACTTCGCGAATTTCGCGATCCTCAAGAGGGGCTTTACATTCGGGACAGCCTATCTGTGCATCTTCGCTTGCTTGGATGTGCATCTTAATACAATTTCTACAATAACACCACACTTCTCTTAAAATCTTAAATACACTTTTCCAATGAATAAATCATATAAAATCTTTGTTGTTTTTAACAGACAATGGAAACATTTTAAAATATGGTTAAGAATACTTTTTATGAGGATTTTATTACAAGTAATTAATCATAAAACCAACAGCAAATTCGGTATGGATCATGTACTGATTCTCAAAAGAAATATTTACTTTAAAGATAAATACAAATATCTCTTTAGTCACATATTCAGTCATGCAAAAAACAAAAGTGAAGGATCATAGCATTAAAACAATTAATGTCTTCTTTCACAACCAAGAAAAGCTGACCCGCACACATCTATGCTTGAAGCATAGGTAATTTGAATGAACTAGCATTTTGTTTGCACAATAGAATATTGATTATTCTTGCACATAATGTGTAAGCAATAAGTTAGGGTATGACTCGTAGATTTAAAATGATGCACGGTATAAAGATAGAATATTGAGCTACTAGTTTTTAGCTGGCATAGATTTATAAAATTAATTTAGTAAGTTTTGAAATTCCCAAATTTTCATCTGGTAATCTTAAACACTTGAAAGCATCTAATGCCGCTAAACTGTGATACCTACTGGTACTTAATAAAAATAACGATTTCATTGTTATGTTACATACTTTTAATTCAGGATTAATAAATCACTATCGATCGATACCATCATTAATGAAAAATAACAAAACAACCAAATCAGGTGTTTCCAAGCTAAACTAAATTACATAAACATCATCTATATGAATTGAAATTATCCTCAAAAGTTAGTTACAAAATTATGACATTCCAAAAAACGGCTATTGTTGTAAATTCTTCCATATTTCACCACCAGTTCCGAAGTCAAATATTAACAGTTTTGGTGATCACACACCAATAAAATTTATTGTAGTTTTATTTTATCCAGAGTCTTTTAATTCATTTTTATATTTTTATTATGTGACTTTGACACACTCCGCCATATTGGATATAAAAAAATAAGCTAATATAAAAATAATACTTTTTTTTTGATTTTTAAACCAAAAATAATTGGAATATTTTTAGCACAAAAATTTAGTTGAATTAAACAAAATGTATTTTAAACCATAAATATATGAAAAAAGATAAAATGTTAACTCAGCACATTAATAGTACCAAAAATTACATTTTAATATAGGATTATACATATCATATTTTTTAAAACACCTTGCAACCTATGTAAATTTAATTTACATTTAATTGTATTATTCTATATATTCAGGCTTATTAAAAACACTTTTAGTGATGTTGGCTGTTACTTACATACAGACCGTGTGACAGCACTCCCGAATGACAATTCCTTCTCCCGCGGAGTACTCACTGCAGCAGATTTGACACTCAAAGGGGTCCACATTTTTAATCACTTTACAGTTGTCCAATTCGATCAGTTTATCGTGCGTTTTCTTATCAGGCAATAAGGATATAAGGAGAAGGGACATTAATTAGGCAATAAGGATATAAGGAGAAGGGACATTAATTAGGCAATAAGGATATAAGAAGAAGGGACATTAATTAGGCAATAAGGATATAAGGAGAAGGGACATTAATTAGGCAATAAGGATATAAGAAGAAGGGACATTAATTAGGCAATAAGAATATAAGAAGAAGGGACATTAATTAGGCAATAAGAATATAAGAAGAAGGGACATTAATTAGGCAATAAGGATATAAGAAGAAGGGACATTAATTAGGCAATAAGAATATAAGAAGAAGGG
>JAUZNC010024887.1:0-13219 GCA_034780395.1 Vannuccia rotundouncinata | reverse complement strand
AGAATCAGTTCATTCTTTTGCTATTCAGATAGTCATTCCTAAATGTGGAATCAGTTCATTCTTTTGCTATTCAGATAGTTATTCCTAAATGTGGAATCAGTTCATTCTTTTTGCTATTCAGATAGTCATTCCTAAATGTAGCGAAGAAGAAACCACACATTGCATCTCAAAGATCATTAAAACCATCAAAGAAGCTCCCAATGTTGAAGATCTCACTCCGTACAGTTTCTTTCCTGAACTTCAAGACAAGGTGAACTCTTTCTGATAAACATTCCTCTGCATTTCTGAACATGTCCTTTAAATGTAACCATTTCCCCCGGCCCCCAGTTCCCCATTTGCAACAAGAACATGTTTGAACGCGGTGTTGTTCCGCCAGTGATGTCGAGTCCCCCTGAACCACCAGAACACAAAGAACGGATTGTCCTCAAGCTGAGTGTCAAGCAACCCGAGCCCGCCCCCGCCCAAATCATCCCCGTCCCGTCGTCTCACAAGGAGAAGAAGAAGAAAAAGAAGAAGAGAGAGCGGGACCGCGAAGCAGGAAGTGGTCACTCTAAGCACCGCGTCACCACGGCCGCTCCACAGGCAGCCCCGATACTCCAGGTCGACGACGAACACGAAGTGAGGACCAACGTCGTCTGGAAGGGCAGCGACTCAGAGCTCAAGAGGTCCTCACATCCGAAGTTCCGCCAGGTCTCAGAGGAGATTCTCGTTCCCAAGCGAAGTCTGGAGCGGCAGCCGCCCGCGGATGTGGTTGCCATGATGCTGTCACCACGACAACCAGCAGCCCTGCCCAACGTCGCCGACATGACGATGATAGAGAACCTGAAGGCGGCCCCCCTGGACCCGGTCTTCAACGACAACGTGCTCGCCAAGACCAGGTCCCTGCCACTTCCCAACGTGGAGGAGAACCGGACCAGCGCGAAACTCAACAGCGTGTTCAACTCCTTGTTTGACAGTTGTGAACTGGACTTGGATAAACGGCAGCACCAAAGGAGGTCTGCCTCCCCCCCCAACCACTTCAGGAAGACACCCTCACCCCCCAGAGCATACATCAAACCAGAATCTCCAGTGCCTCCTGTTAGTCTGTTCGTTGAGCCCAAATATGATTATCCAAGTTTGAATAAAGCAAAAGCAGCCTCCCCGCCCCCTGGTAACACCGTGTTGGACTCTCCTGTGAGGATCAGCTCTAAACCAGCCTCTCCACAAATATCGTCAGAACCGCTCCCGTCCTACATTGAATCCGCGACGGTCAAATCTTCTTCCCCTCTTCTTAAATTGAAAACTGAACCAACTACAAATAACAGAAAATCAAAATCGCCCGTCGTTAAAAAAGAAACTGAATCCACATTAGTGAAACAACAGCCGGAATCACCACCGGCCAGAGAAAAGGGTGATTATCCAAGCCTCAAGCGAAGGTCTAATTCTCCGGCGGCAGACGAATCCATTTTCAGCACGGAGACCAGCCCCTTGAATGACATCTGGGGCGAGGACTTCTCTTCCAAATCCAGAGATCGGGACAGTTCAGAAAAGAAGAACAAGAAGACGAAGAAGTCAAAGATGAAGAAAGGTCACCACCATGACTCGTCCCTGATGAAAGATTGGGACAGTGAGGACAATGAAAGATCCACGAAACTGTCTTTGACGGAACGAGACAGTCCCGCAGGCGACAGCCAACAGCACCAACCGAAACATCAATCTTTGTTTGGACTGGACGATATTCCACTCTCGCCAATGATTGACAGTAATGACCGCAAGTCAGACAGCGACCTCGACACTGAGATCGTTCATCCACCCTTCATCAGGATGACGTCACCAAGACCGGATGACGTCACTAATCATTCGACAGACTGGACGAACCTTCCTCGTCTGGAAAGCACAGAGAACAAGACCCAGTACAAGGGCCTGAGTGATATGTTGTCTGACGGGCAATCGACTAGCCCCACTCTTTCTGCGCAGGATCAAATAGAGAGCCAAGAACACATGGCTGTCAATGGAGGAGCAGTTGTCATGGCAACATCTGGAAGTCTCTATTCAGACGAAAATCCTCCGTCTATTTCCTCGCAGGTAGGATTCTTATCTATCTCTTATTTCTTTGTGGTGTTATATATCGTTCAGTCAATTTAAAAGAACTTTTTGTATTAATTTGATGACCTCAGCCGTCTACGTGCCCCATTATGTAAGAATTAGGTGTTTCTTTTACTTAATTCGTGTCTTATCTTGGGAAGACATGGACTAATTTCTACAGAAATTGTTCGATATTAAAAAACTGGTGTTATTAGTTTTTGTTGAGTGGTTTGGTTTAGTGCCTAAATTCATTGTTAAAATGTTTAATTACCAGAATTGCGTAATGTGAAGTGGAGTCTTATTTTGCATGTTGTCAACATCTCTCTGTTAGTCTGCTACCTCAAAGTTCCTTACCAATGTGTCCCTATAATTGTAGGAATCCGAAAAACCAGCTCCAATATCTCCCCCCCACATTCCTGAGCTAGACCGCTTCTCATTGGCGAGTAAGTTGCAGACCGTTCGTGACGTCACAGTGGCCTGCCAAGTCTACGACATTCTTGTCCGGTACAAGTCGAGAGCGCAGTCAGCAGTCCATGTTAAAGAAAATTCCGACGTCGACTTCGATCTTGAGCGCCTTCCAGTTGAATGTATCAAAGAGTTGGTTCAGTTGATTGGATCTTGACACAATCTTTAATTCAAACATGGCACCTCTCGTCAGCTCTTGTAAATATTGTTTACCGATATTAAAATGTACATTAATCTGTCCATTTAATTAGAACTTTGATAATAACCAACTCATTCTGTACAGAAGATTATCGGAGACTGTACAGCTTTGCTTATCATTCTACTGGCTGATGTTCTTTATTGATTCATTTGGGGGGTGGCCTATGATTTCTTTTTATACACATCCTTGCCTTACCTTCCGTATTTTATTTACTGCTATATACACTTAACTACATTATCATTTCAACATCGTCTGCTTAAGGTGACTCATTTTTAATATTGTAAAATTTATAATAACTATTTTGTACTATTCTTAATATTGCCAAACATTGAGGTAAATAAATCTTTATCGAAACTAAATTTGTTCATATCGTTTTATTGTAGTGAAATTTCTTTTTAATTTTATCTTTAGATATCACAAATCTTTTAACAAATTTAGGTACACTAAACAGTTTGATAATTAGGAATGAATTCAGGTTTATTATCTAGTTCAAATAATGTCATGGAGTAGCACAAAGTTTGATTGATAATTGTTGTATAAATATAAACATATCCATATTTGCTTAATATTTTTTAACATTTTACGAACGGTATGTTACAATTTAATTTTTTAAAAAGATGTTTTACCGATTTTGCTCTCTTTAATTACGCGTTTCCTATATTAACGCATTAACTGAGGTACTATATAAGATTGGCATGAACCAAAAGTCTGAAAATAGCAATTTGGCTGCTCTGATTTAAGTAAAATGATGGTTTTAGTAATTAGCTGATAGTTTCGGGAATTCCACAGGGATGTGATTAGACTTGTGAAAACCCTAAGATTAAAGAGCCCTCATCATTACAAAAAATAAGGAAGAATCGCATCCCTGATTCCAAGTTGACTGAAAACACCTTCACCTAGTATGAGGCGTTCACACAGATAATAAATAATCTAATATTGAGAAATTCAGTAGATCAATTTTTTTTTTATTATTTAACGTAAATAATTTATTTTATATCAGTTTGTAGTTAATGTAAGAACAATAATAGATCACAGATTTAAAATACAGTTTTTCCCTTTGAGACATGATATAATAAAATAAGAAGAACAAAAAAACTGTGTTGTAAATCTTTTATATATTTTACAAATTTTCTGAGATCCATTTCATTAGATATGTAATATAAAAAATTGAAAAAGTTGACAAAATTACAAGGCTAAAGTAGGGGACGTAACTATTTACATAATTGTTATAAGATTAGAAGGAATCAATAAAGAAAGAGGGGGTTATAAACAAACGTGGCTAAAATGTAATAGTAAGAAGTGCTATAAGATGAATGTTAAAAGTGCAATAAGAGTCATGAAGAAAATTTTAAAATTAAAATATGAAGGTTAAAGTTTGTTGCACTCAAATTTTATGTTGATTTGTGGTTTTCTTTATTGTATGTAGATGGCTTCTTTAAATCGGATATTGAGTGTTTTATTGACAGTTTTATTACATACCTTACGATGTAAATATATTATATGCTTAGGATTAATTCTCACAGTAATATTGAGATGAGTACCTACCTACTATTGATAAAGCAATTGTGATTGTAAATAATAATCCAAAATTCGAAGGATCCTAATATTATTTGAATAATGGAATCATATAATGAATTATATACTGTGTAATTGAATATATATAGTATATAAAAATTTGAAAAATTAAAAAAATGGAAATACAGAATGAAGGAAAACATTCTGAAATGTACTTTAAGATACAAAAGAAATATTATAGAAAGTGATTTTTATACCACACAATCATTACAAAATTTGTTTATTGTCAGCAACAGCCTTGTTGGATATAGCCGAAGCAAATAGTGAGCACATTTTGAGACTCTTCGTGTTATTCATAAAATTCAGACATCCTAACAAACAACAATCAAATTTTCTGAAAATAACAATCTCCGGAGCAGTTTGGAAACCCAGAAGCATTAAAGGCACTAAATATTTTTTTTTTAGATTATATAATATATAGAATGCTAATTATATATAGACTTCAAAAATCATTTATTTAATTATTAAAAATCACTCAAAATGTTGGGACATTTAGGATTCAACAAAAGTAATATAACAATATACAGGTAAAATACAGATAAAAATACTCGGAGTAAAATTTGACAGTTTTATATTGTACTTTATTGTATTTTACCTGAATTTATTCTCTGATACAAAATATATAAACTATAGAAGTTTTCCCACAAATTATGCAGAATAATGGTCAGAATTACACTATTCTGAATTATACGAAAAATAAATTTATGTTTTCGAAATTAATAAATAAATTTGCACACTATTATAATTATTTACTTCAAGCATAAAATATAAAATCAATATGGTAAGGTAAAAAAACATTAATCAGGCCCTTTCATGTTTCCGATTGATCGAGGTAGTTTAATTATATTAATATCCCAGTTTGTTAACCGGAACCAGTTAGGTTAATTGAAAACATGAAATCTCATCGGTTATGTTTTATATTTATTATTTGTAAACTATTTGGCATTTTTGATAGAACCCCTACCTACAATTAACAATAAACCTAAAACATGAAATTGGTTAAGTTTTCTATATATTTACCATGATCATAAATATTTAATATAGTCAGAAATGTGTTCAGTGAAATTAACTCAGAAATGTGCGCATTGTGTCCTCAATAATGTACATATATACTGTCACAATTTTGGTTTCCTTTCCTTCTTTAAAGTACATGCCTCTAAAAGTGTTAAAAATACTTAATTTAAATAGTATGTAAAATAAAAATGTATCAACTTCTCTAAATTTTAGTATGCAAAATTGCAAATATACAATCTTATACAATCACACTTTTGGTTCCATATCCTGGGTTTGAAACAAGAAATATTTTTTTGCTAAGTATAAGCATTTTTTTCTAAATTCAATGTATTCTACGGATCAGCCACACCATATATAGAGTTGGGCCTCACTTGTTACTATTTCAAAATTTAGGTTTATTTACACAAATGATTCCATTAGAAAAGTTAACTGAAACCACTTTATAAAATAACGATGAAACGCTTGGCGAAAAGTTAACTATAAAGTCCGTTAGCACATAACCCTGTTTATTTGAAAGTTATCATAGCGAGAGATTGCGTTAGCGGTTTTGGAAATAACGTTTAGAAAAAAATGAAGTTGTTTAATTAACGATATTATAACGATAAGCATCAAAAATATATTTTTTATACGATCTTGAAAAACTAAGAACCTTTTTTGATTTTGAATTTAAGAGAGCGTTTTTCAATATAAGAAAGTTTATATTTAACAAAAGGGTGTTTTTTATTATTTTTATTGTAATGGAATTTTATTATTTTATGTACATATTTTTATTCCTAAAATAAAGTGTAGGGGCACGATTTTTTTGCCTTAAATGTAATGTATAGGGTTTAGACTTGAAGTACCTACCTAAAAAATGAAATAAACTTTAGAGGATAAATTTGGAGACCAAAGAGATGATGCACTCTTATTCAATAAGGTAATAGCGGCTTTATTAAGAAAATAAATTTGGAAATGGTACTTCACAACCGGTGAGATAATCCAACAGATAAAATTTTTGTCATAAATTAAGCGGGATTAACTTTCATTTCGTTCAATTACTAAAAAACCAGTTGTGTATATAATCAAAAGCGTAATCTATAATTATTATTTTATAACGTAAAGGATCGTTCTGCAAAAAAATTGTTGTTTTGATTATTTTATGAACAAATTTAAAAAAATAATAAATCTACATAATATAAATAAATATTCATGTATATCAAAGTTTATAATATATTTTAAATGAATATGTACACTAATCTATTTTGTAAATACTATAATTAATAATTGTTTAATCGAGTTTAGAGAAAAGCAATCTTATCACAAGAAAATATTCTATAATTGTTCAAATTAGTAACAATTAATTTAAATAAAATATTAATGACATGTAAACATTGGTGACTACTTGTAAATAACTATAAGTAATATAGAATAAATAATGAAAGTCTTTCGCTATGTTAACAAATGCTTGAAGGAAAAAATATAATTTATAATGAAAATAGTGGAATAAAGTCAATATTAGTCAATAAATATATGATGCGGTTAATCCATTCCACTCGTATTAGCTAACATCTGTTGAAAGTGTGTCACAAAGGCAGGATCTATCTGTTCTAAACGTTCCATCAACTGATTACGGCCCTCATCGGTCCACGCAGCACACCACTCCCGAACCAATCGGATCTGACAGCGGAACAAGCTGACTGGTTCGTCAGCCAATGAGAAGCTAGTACTGGTCATCTGATCGAGTAGAAGGCAAACCTTGTAGGGAACCGCTATAATTAAGAGTTCGCGAGCAAACTCATTCTTCTCCTGTGCGTCCCAATTATCAAACCAATGGACGACGCAGTCCATCTCTTGCGCTGGGTGGGTGCGTCTTAAGCTCATTCTGTGGACTGTTCACGCTGTCAACATATCAGCTGTTGAGAAGAGCAGATAACTGAGTTAAAATCACTTAGTTGAATAAGTCATCCCAAAATGTGCCATAACAAATCTAACTAAAAACTCACAATTAGAATAAAATGTGATTCGACTATGACAACCAAAACAAATAATCTGCGAACATGTATTTGGTATAATTTATATATTCACTTACAATAAATTAGTCCTAATAAAATTTAAACTAGTTCCAATTAGGGGCCGTCCATAAAATACGTGACGCCTGAGTGGCGGGAGGGAGGTTCTGAAAATGTCACAGACGTCATGGGGGGAGGGGGGGTAGTTAGTGCAGCGTCACGTGACGCTGAAAAAAAATAGCGAGATTGAACACTCTATGTATTTTACTTACACAAGTTTTATTACTTTCTGATTAATTAAGATATTATATTTCTGTACATAATATATGTTTCAAAGTGTTAGAGGACGGGGTGCTGTGGTCTAGTATTAACAGGTTATATTAGGTACTTTAATTATGGATTAAATTTCATTTTCTCATAAATAATTAAAATTGTCATTTTGCAAGTTTTATCAAAATATCGATTTATATGTATTTATGGTAGTGGGGGGGGGGGGGGGTTGACCAGCGTCACGTATTTATTTAGGGGGTATGCAAAATTATCACAAAGCGTTACGAGGGGGGAGGGGTGGTTTGAAAATGTAAAAAATAGCGTCACGTATTTTATGGACAGCCCCTTATAACCACAAATGTAACATCTCCTCTACAATCTTCTTTGTCTTTATTTACCAATATAGTTCAAATTTGTTTGCTACGTTTTTCGTCATTTCTAACATCCGGAAGACTATTGAAAACGATCTTTCCAACATGTGATCAGACATTCTTAAAACTATAAGTATTGATTTCCAAAACATTTATTAAACATCGAGGAATGAGGAACCAGAGGAATGAGATCTTTATTCTCGAGAAGGGGACTAGATAAGTATTAAGATAACACGTGTGGCCAACTTATAAGATCGATCCGGGTATAATATCAGTTGAGCATTGACAATGGAACACAAAGGAGGAAACAATCAAAAAAGCAATCAATACATAATAAAAAGTAGACTCCTATATTAGTAAGATCATTGCTGAACATTGACTCAACCTAGTGACAGGTCTGTTCTACGGTAACGAGAAATGGGATGGATTACCTGCAACGATGCTCAACGCCTCAACTATGTACAGAGAGAAAAAGAAACCGAAAATATTGTACTCGCCCTTCTTCTATTTGCCGGCTCGATAGTTCTACTCTTGATTATAACTCTGATCTATCATTGCACCCTGATTCACATGAGGTCAAACGGAGACCACTATTGGGACGATATTATCAACGCTCATGCCGCTAAACACCCCGCTCCGGTTCTTGATCAGGAAGAACAGATGTCCACTGGTTCCGAGGCCGACAGCACTTTTATGAGAGAGTGTTTGGCCCCAATTGAAGATACACCAGGTCAGGGGCAACAGTATGAAGAGGGACTTGAAATGGCCTACTTAGAGGATCCCAACCATACCCGAATACTCTGAATACTTCTGTTTATACATAAACTGTTAAGGAATGCGACAATATCATCAGCGGTGTCATGTGTAATGTCGATAAATGTTGTGAAATATTTTACATAAAACCATTTATTTAATTGTAGATAAGGTTAGTAGCATCGAAGGGGTGCTAATTTTACCCCAATTCATATTCATCGATATTGGAGAATTTTCTCCATTGGATTTGATGTAAATGCTCTTAGGCTGACTTTTAAGAGATAATTTAAATACTGATCGATGTCTGACGTACACAATTATTTTTAATTACCTAAAATCTGCCAAATTTGTAAGTGATTTTGACTATTTTGAGGACTAGCATTGGTGAAATGGTATGATCAACTTAATTTGACAATTTCTAGCTTGGTTAATTGTAAATAACTGACATATATTTATTTATTGTCATTCTTAATTTGTGTAGTGATTTTGTTCTAATTGTAGCTCAGAGATCAACTTTCTATATTTGTATATTACGCAATTAGTTTTGATTAAAAATCTTTATTAAACGTTATAAGAAAGCAGAACACCACTCGGGAATTCAACAAATGATTGATTATTAATACTACTTTACATACTACTCAAATTCAATATTTTTTGCTCAATTGGAAGCTAAAATAATGCTAAAATTGAATAAAGTTAAAACAATTCTTAAATAGTAAAAAAACGTCAGACATCGATCAGCACTAAAAATTAATTTTTAAGAATTAGCTTTTTAAAGTGTTTACATAAAGCCCTTTGAAAGGGTATTTTCCATTTGACCAATTACAATGGATTGGTGCTTAAAACTCTAACCATGGTAACAATATAATTCGTACATGAAAATTCATATGAAAATGTGTAAATACGCTATAAAAAGATCTCATATAAAAACCACGCATCAGTTATAACAATCAAACATAAAACTGATAGTTTTTATCTTGTAATAAGAGGATATTACTGTAATCCACAATATCATTTGTTTAAAGATTATTCATACATAACCTTATTTTGTTAATTATTTATATGGAAAAATTGTTGGCACAAAATAATTACTTTAATAAATATTATTAATAACAAATGTTTTATTTAACAAATCAGGAATTATGTTTTCAAAATGGGGAACTAGACTTCTAGCAATGTTTAAAAAAAAGACTTCTGCTATATCTATTAAGACATTACAATAAACTAAACTAATGTATTCTTAATTAAACAAACGTTATTAATGAATATATAATGTTTATAAGTAGAAATTAGAACAATTTCATAACAATAATAAACATTTATTAAAGACAATATTTAGATATATAGTGACAAAACTTTACAATAGATTATATTCCAGAAGAATTGGATCAAAGTTAATGCCTACAAATACAGATCGATAAATCACATATACACATATCTAAAACTATAAATGAGAGAGTCAGGAAGTAGATTACATACAAACAACTTTACAAAACCTATTCTTCAAAATACATTGGAGAGTCAATACAATCGGGTGAAATCTTGCCAACAAATTATTATCATGATATAAACTATCATTAAAAGTGGATCAACCAACAAAGTGGTGCTACATGAAAAATAAGAATGAGCAACAAGTTACCAATAGAAGGGCCTTCAAAGACAAAATTATCGGATATTGAAATGAAAAAAGAGGAAAAGCATTGAGACAGGACTAACGATACGTCATGAATGTTAGCAATATAGACAGGGCGAATGCAGATTTCTTGAAAGACAAAACAAATAATCACAAGTGACAGAGGCAAATCAGTAAAATAAGTAGTATATGTAAGTATGTAGAGATACTTGGATAATTGACAAATCTGAAAATATCAAGAATGTGTCCAAAATAAATGAAATAACGGAATTCCACTAATAAATAGTGAAGGGAATTGAGGTAATGGTCGATAAAACAAAATATTGAACATACAAATATTGGAACAATTTATCTGTTGAATATAAACTGATAAAATCTGGTTAATTCGAAATATGCAGAGAAAATTTGAATGAGCGGGTATTTGCTAGAGTTATAGACAGACAGACTGAATAAATAGGTGGACAAACTGGCTAATGAAGAACAACAACGTCTGTGCCACAGGGAGGAGTTAGAGCCCCTTTTCTCGAGTTATCTGGATGTAGCAGGCCTGAAGAGTTGTAAACATGACCCCAATCTCCCCCATTGAGAGGTGACCCTCCATGAGGTCCTCGATAAAGTGGACCTCAGCCCCCAGGTTGGGAACTCGACTTCTGATGACTATAAACTGGAACATGGGGAACAGCGTGTCCATGCTCCAAGTGAAGGAGGCGGGCATACGCTCGCGGACCACCTGTAGAGAGGACGGTGCAATGTAGAGGGAGAAAGAGAGAGAGAGGAGTGTTCTCAGAGGTTACCTTTGTTAGAGTTTGGAATGATTTTTCAACAATCAATAATTTATCCTCTGGGCAAAACGCGGTGCTGAAAATGCAGAAAGTGGGCATTAAAATTGTCAGTATATGGATTGGAAGATAGTTAGTACCTGATCTTTCTGAAGGTCTCCATCACGTCAGCATAAATAGACTTGCAAGATGATATCTGACGCTGAAATTCAATGAATCCAACATTACAAAAATTTTCGGGCTGAGTACGACCATGAATATTCTTCTAACATTTATTAAAAGTTTAATTTTTATAAATATTTAAATAATTTTAATTCTCACATGGCCAGTAATATTAGGAGTTCCTTCTTCAAAAAGTTGCAAATCCCTAAAAAATATTGAAATATAAAGCTAAAATTAAACTCGGTACAACGTTACTACTTATATTTTATGTAAGTAATATAGTAAAAGTATCTACATATAATCATTGAATAGTGTAATTTTCTTACTCTTTGATATCGAGGTAGTTAAAGAGAGCAAAGTCGGATTGTTTGTTGAGTTTGTGCAGATATGCCATATACTTGCGGTCCTTGCTCTCATTTTGGAGAGCGTACAGGGTAAAAAGAGCCGGATAAATGCGGGGCATTAGATGGCTGTATATGAGGCCAGTCCCTGTGAAGACCACACTGAAAAGGGAATGGGCGAAGCGAAGGGTGGTAACAGTGTTTAAAAATTTCGGGTGATAAACAGCTCTTACTCACCTCTTAGCTTCTGGATTTTGAATTTCCAAATTGATATCAGCAGCGCCTGGATTCTCAAGTTGCTCACAGCTTTCGTATACCTGCAAAAACCACGACAAAGATTTCATAGAGGGTTTCAATTAATTGATCAGAATGCAAGAGTTGCCCACCTGTACAACCGCAGATTTGGGAGGCAGCGCTGGAAAGAGGAGTCTTACGATGTCGTAAATTCTTGCTATAGTCACTTCAATATCCCCCAAAGCGTGTTTGAGGAGGCGTGGATGGGCACCAACACCAACATACGTGGCCAGAAAAGCCTCGACCAGACCGCCCATCATCTGTCCTAGAGGGTGGATCGTGGTGTCGAAAGCTGCACTTAAGTAGTGACGAATACAGCGAAGGTGATCCAGGTCCAGGTCCTGTTGTTCTACTTTGGGTATCTGTTCAAGGCAGACGGCCAGGGAGGGAGGATTGTCCTCGATGGTCTGCTGTGTTCGGAGGCTGTTGGGGCTGATAACATCGAGCTGTTTCAACACTTTGATGATAACCATACTCAACTATTTGTTGAACAAATTAAAACAAACTAAATAGAATCAATTTTTCCAACATAAAAACAATTAGAAAATTAACAAGAATTCAGGCAATCCAGGGATCCAGCACTTTCCGAGGTAGCAAAAGCATTATAGGCGTGCATTAGCACAAAACCAAGAAGCATAAAACATAAATCTACAGTGAACAAAAAAGTGCTCGATGTGTTTGTTAAAGTTACCGAAAGGAAGTATGAATGTTGAACTGAAAATAAAATTGTTCCCTGTAGTTGTGCATAATCAAACTGACAATTAAAAGAATAATGGACACTAAATTCCAAGACCCGTTGTACAAACCCGGATAATCTTAAATAAATTATTCAATTAATGAGAGAGAGGTCACCATTTGCCCCGTTTCTTCTGCTTGCTCTCTCCCAGGATAGCGGCGGTCTGTGCCCACGCCCGGGTGGTCATCTCAGTCCTCGTGATGGAGGATAAAGAGCCCGTACTTCCTCCCCCCTTTTGTACACCAGTTATGGTTCCTCCGGGGGAGGCATTGATGGGTGTATCCCCTAGTAACAGACTGTAGCAATGGGAGTAGATTTCTACCCATCGTTCGTTGGCGGGAACACAGAAGGACCGATAAGGACTGGGCAAGGATAGAGAGAAAGATGTTTCACAAACAGGAAGAATCTAGTTCAAGTGAGGTAGCATAGAAGTGTAAAATTCATTTTTTTAAATTTACTGTGAACTATAATCTAGAGATTTAGATTGGCTAAACACACTATTTTCATGGTTTAGAGTGGCTAAACACACTATTTTCATGGTTTAAGAGTGGCTAAACACACTATTTTCATGGTTT
>JAUZNC010024886.1:15028-65417 GCA_034780395.1 Vannuccia rotundouncinata | reverse complement strand
AAAAATATACTTGAGTGTGATTAATAGTCAAATCTAAGGCTTTCAAAGTTTACATTATCATTTATGATTGGACGAATTTCGTTTATAAGGCTTCTTTTTGATATATCAACAGGTCTTCAATGGTAACATATTTATACATATTTATGGATGTTTCAGCTGCAACCAGTTTTCCAGTAAAGAACGAAACCAGGTGTCTGTTTCTGAGATGTTTACAAAATTCTATAAATTAAAAATAAGTGAGTTGTGCACTTAATCTGCCTATAACAATCTCTGAAACTGGTTTAAGATTTCCAGTTATATATATATATATGATGGATAACTGTATGATGTAGGTGATTTTAAGACAAATTGAAGTTGCAAAACTCTACGAAAATAAAAAATTTGGTTGTGAACTTTTATTGTCCATGAAATTTCGGCAGTTATGTAATTTGGATGGTCTAATTTCATTAGCTCAGTTATTCAGTTTTTGTTATTCTCCGCTCTGGTTTGAACTGATTGTTAAGGTTTGCTTGCCAATTTAACTACAATGAACTAACTGATTTCATTGTTTTCATAAAATAAAAGGATATTAAAACCTCTAAAATTAATAAGAAACTTAACTAAATTACTAACCTCGTTTTCAGTCATTTGCTCACGTTTAATTGTTAGGAATTGATAATCTGAACACTGAAATGATTCTATAAACAAATAATAAATAATTAAAAATAGAAGGACCATACGTAACAAAAATAGAAGGAACATACGTAACAAAAATAGAAAAAAGCATTGATGCACATTAAATTTAAAATACAGTTATATTATTATAATGAACTTTATTGAATTTTATTAAATATAATGTACAAGTTATATTAATTTTTACTAAACTGTGTACATTAATTTTATATATATATAGAAGGTATTATAAAAAAAATGTAGTGGGTCATCTAATTCACCTAATTTATACTATATATTATTATATCAAATAAGTTAGATTTTAAGTAAAATATAAACAATAATCAATAATCAATAGAATTTAAATAGAATATATTTGTGATGCTTTAGGAATTCTAAGTTGATGAAAACACATTCACCCATAAGTTTAATTCAAAGTTATAAATAATATGTTATATTCGAAATGCCAGTAAATAATCTAAGATTGAGAAATTCAGTTGAAGAATTTGGTTGTAAGTACTTTATACAAATGAAATATATCAAATTCAGTTATTATTACATTATAAATGAATCACAATTAGTATTAAAAAGGTTCCTTATACAATTGAGATAATTTTGAATAAGTAAAATGGGTTAGATGAAGTTTATCAGTCTAGGGAATTTAAATTATATAGTGTAACAAGATTGCAAAGGTTTACAAAGCTTATGGGGTTGTCTCAGATCTGGTTAAGACCAGCTCAGACTCTCTTATTCCTGGCTAGCAACTGTGCTAGTTGGAAATTTAGCAACCTTTATCGGTTTTTTTTGGTACAATCCATTCTGAGTGTACATAGTACAAACATGAGGTTAAATTCATAAAATAAAAAAATGACAAATTAAGCAAATACTAGTTAGACAAATTAAACATGTGTAAAAGATAGATAATTTTTTAGGACATTGTAAGTGTTGATAACCAAATTGATGAGTTATGCAAATTCTACTCTATGATAAATTATTGTAAGAATAGTCAAAACCTTATTGTTTCTAGTGTTAAATATGTTTAGTATATGTACTGTCCTTCCAATCTTGGAGTTGTTTGTATACTCAGGATATTGTTTCAATATATTGGTATATCTAATGATATAATTTTAAGCTATTTATTTGTAGAATTTCTATCATTGTAAAGTAAAATCAATATTCATAATATTAGATATAGATTTCTTATTTCTGAAATGCAATTGTTTTATTAGTATTATACTAACTTATAATATTACATTTATTTATTTCAGCAAGATGAAGGATGAGAAAATTACTTTTTGAAGTCATGTTCATAAAAGCAATGCTAAATCTAAACCCAGTCATCCCAACAACTGTATATAGACATACAGCTCCCTGAACTGATACATGATAATGAAAAACACCCAGACCCCATACAAACTGCTGGTGTTGCAATGGGTTTAGCTGTAAACCAATACACAACATATAAGTATGTCCTGCATTTCCAGGAACTCCCAGTTATATTTGGATCAATTTTTCACCAATAACCTCTTACTGCTAATTTTATATAATTGTTATATTTTTGTAATTGTATAGAAATTTTGTTGTATCATGAATATAACTTTGATTATGTATTATTTGCTTTACATTTTAATTTTTGTTGTCTGTTATTCATTTTATATAATATAATAAATATATTTCATAAACTTTCATAATCAATAATTGTAATAATATTATAGGTACCTACAAGTGATAATTTTTTTGAAATTTTATAATTTTGTTACAGAGAACATATATATATATATATTGTAAAAGGGAAATTAGTAAAGGAATACATATAATTATATAACAAATAATATATTTGATTGATTGTTCTCTGGCTAAATATAGAATAGTGAACTATTTTTGTATTTATTATTTAGGATGTGTTATGGTAAGAAAATTTATAATGGTTGTGACATCAAATGTATTGAGTAAGATATGCACTATTTCATATCAGTACTTTGTAATTATAAAGGTATTATTTTTGATTGTAATCGTATTATAAAAATGTTTATTCAATTATGGACTGATAATAACAAACTTTTTGGGCAGCTAAAGTGTTTTGAAAAGTCTATTGTAATGTGCGGAGAATGAGTGTGTGACAGATAGGCAGTGTTTTATCCAATCATATTTAAATTTGAAACAAATTTGGCTAAATTTCATTTAACATACCCGTAAAGAAAGGGTTAACACAGCAAAAAAATGTCTTGTGACTAGGACATAAAATAAATTGATGACTGTTGCCTATGTTTCAATCAGTTTTGTAGTAACAGTATAAATCCAATAATCAATACACTTGTCTTTGCTATACATGTTTTTAGAATTGATTTATTAATTTGATAAAAATTATATTATGAAGTTGTATAAAAAACAACATCCATAAGCTTTCCTTGCTGAAATGTTGCAATCACCAACAATAAATATACATATGTGATGAACCACAAAGGTGTTTGTTTGGAATCCTATAATTGAGCATTTATAAAAAATTTCTCAATAAAATTTTGGACTATGACTATACTTTCCACCCAGTAAATACATATGGCTTTTATGGAACTGCCCTGCAGGTAGTCATCCTTACCTCTTTTTGTCTATACATTTACACTCTTATTATATTTTATTTATCTATCATTTTGATCTAGTGACAATAGATAGATCCTCAAAGTGTACAATAGTTATTTATCTATCTATATATCTAATAATTATAGTAAAATATAATTTGTATATAACAAAGTAAATCCAAATGAATACAATATATTATTACATTTATAAGTAATTGTACATATAATTTTAGATATATAGCCTAACTTTCATAATCAATTATATTTTAAATTTATTAAAATTTTGAGCTTTTTTAGTTATGACTAATTGAGCCAGTCATAGATTTTTTATAATCAAATTGAAAAGGAAAATTTACTCATTGGCTAACTATGACACTAACTACACAACAACAAAAATATGCCTGAACATGTAAGACAATCGTCTATATGTCTATATATATATATATATCTCACCACATATGTCACCAAGTCGACTGTTTTTGTCTATGGGAGGGACACACACTTGAATAAGAATAAAATACATAATGATTTTTATTTCGTAAGGGTCCAGTGTAATTAAAGCAACAAATTAATATTTTTCCTAAAGATAAAAAATGTAAACATATATAATTTATAAAACTTTAAAATATTTGTCTTTCTTAGTGTTAGATAGTCCCTTTAGTTACACTAGAAACTTAAATTTATTTGTTCAAACTAAAAAGTTTAAATTTACAGGATAACTCAGCACAATTTGTATTAAAATATTTAAACAAAAAACATTAATTAAGTTTCTAAAATTGATTTATATTTAGAAAGCCGAAACGTCTGTAACTAACGCTTGGACTGCGTAGCAAATTACGCTTATCGTATTGCAATTTGTAATATTTATTTGTGAAAATAATTTTAAAAAGTCTGTAATATGTAACATTGGAAAAATATTTTTTTAAATCAGAAGGTGAAAAGTGAAATACAATTTTTGAATTCTTATATATTCCTACTAGAAATATTAAAATAGTTTTTTGTGACCTATATCCTTGCATTTTTATTTCTTAAGAATTAGTTAACAACATAGTACTACTCCTGCTATATTGTCAACTCTACGCATATGTTTTCGTTTCCAAAAAGGATTCGCGGCAAATGGAAACAATCGTTCAAACCTTTATGTCTTAAGAACTTTTCTTTTCTTGATTATCAAATATATGGTTACTGTGTACACAGTTTCATATGTAAAAAGCAACATAATATATTATTTCAAATATAAAGCTACATATATCCAAGAAAAGGGAAATGCCTATTATTTCTTTGGGTTTTTCTAATTGTACTTCAAACTTCTTTTAAACAGAGCATATTATTTTGTTTTCTATTCATTTACGATTGTAAATAAATTCGATGCAAATAAAAAAGATATAAGGTTAGATTTACTTTATATGTCAGTATAAATTAACTCATATACAAAGTTGTACTTTCAAGTTTATGTATGACTAATTTGTACCTTTTGAGTAAGTATGTCATACTGGAACATGTTTATTATATAGTCTTATATTCTGTATATTATTTTGTATGTAAGATATACCCCCCAAATATATGTTCATGTAATAAAGTAATAATTAATATATTTATATCTATATTTATATTTATAAATAACAATCAATAAATTTGATTATATTTTTTATATGCCTCAATTGCGTGATCCCGATTTTTGAGCAACCCCTCCAAGCGTTATAAATAAATATAAACAAAAAAGGGGCTATATTTCCTGTACAACAAGTATAAATAGGAAAATGGGAGAATTTTGTGCAAGGTGCGATAACCATATAGATTATCATCATTATACACTTCGCAGTCGCTGATTAATTATTATTGTTTAATTTTATATTTATATTTACACCTTTACCTTGAGAGTAATTCCTAATAATGTATGATGTTAGTATATATATATCATTAGATATTACTTATGTTCCATAAATTTTGATCTCTGATGATTTATTAAGAAAATAAATTCTTTTTATTTTCTTTATTTATTTTATCAGGGGGTATATATAGCGTAACGCTTAAAAGGATCGGGTCGTGTTTCATCCACCCAAGTTTTGCTATAGTTATAATGCTGTCCCAATTGATACGAACACATATAATCATGAAATGGTTTAAATATATTAGTATGTGTCGACTGTCTCGAACTATTAATAAGGACGAAAAATAAAAATATATGAAAATACATAAAATTACAAAAATTAATTAAAAGTAAAGGATATAATTAAAATGTAGGTACGTTACAGGGTCCACAAAAATCGACAAGGCGAAATTGATCAGATATCAGAGGAAATGAATAATTCCATTTATTGATTATTATTTGTACTTATGATATATACTGATTATTTATTTATTATATTAAAATATTTGTGGGGTAGGTATATCGCACATATACTTAAATACAAAATGTAAGACTAAATATACACGTTCACTTATAACATAAATAATCAAAAGGAACAAATTGTCACCCATAAACAAAGCTTGAAGGAACAACTATATGAGTAAGTTGATTCTTACTGATATAAAGTCAATATATATATTAAGTATTGTAGCATACATATTAAGGAAATATTTTATTGTAGAAAATCCCCGTTATTTTATCTCGTGTATAAAACTATAGCAAACAAATACTAAAACAAGTTGCAAAACTACTTATGTTAACTATAAACTACACTTGGTATCTATATAAACTACATTTAATGTATTCTTTGTAACTACACTTATGTTATCTATAAACTAGCTTATCAGTTCAAAGAAAACGTATTAATACCAGATGACTTGTTTATAAATTTAACATTGATCGATGTTTCACCATATATGGTGAAACATCGACCATTGCTAAATTTTATCAATAATGATTACAATAATGTTTACATGTATGATTTTTTGTAATTTAATTTGAGGATTACAAATATGTATTTATGTAAATTTAACTGTTTCTCTATATATTTTTTTAATTTAACTACTCATTTGCACATTAACTACTCTATACAATGCATCCATAATTTAATTATGGTCTTTAATATGTTTAACATTAATTTTAATTATAATAAAATATTAATGTAAAGATTCAAAGAATTGATCATCATAATATGTAAATGGTAATTTTAAAAATGTAAAACAACATTATAATTGCATTATGTTTATATTTTAGATTTTTTCAATAGTAAAGCCACATAAACTCGAAACGATTATAAGTTAAATCAAAGATTCACACGAAAATATTTTGACAACACCAGAGGAAAGATTACCAGTAAAAATATATTGCGAAAGCATAGTCAGGTTCTTCCGGATTATCAACTAGATATATAAAATGTAATTAAATACAGGCTGTAATGTAATGGCATAATAACAAATGGACTGCAACTGTACAAAAGTGTACAATATGACACAGGTAAAAGTACTAGGGCTCACAAACTAACAACAGACAGAATAATAACAATTGCAACAGGTAGCAAATTAACTAAAAATGTATTATGAGAATGTACACATTTTACAATGATCGTCACACCGTTTATGAAATTGTCGCTAAGCAATTTAAAACACAATAAATGAATATAATCGAAAGTATTTTTCCCACCGGAAATGATTACAAATCTTTTTTGACAGAATTTATTTACTAACAACAATCTCATAAAACTGTAGCAACTTCAAATAGAATATTTTTGCAAATATGTACAAAGGAATCCTTACAGGACAATAAATGTGGAGCGATAATTTTTTATTAATACAAATATACTGATGAGTGTGATGAGATAGAAGTGAGTTTATTATTCAATTGTTGCTGCCTAGTAGTATATTTAGTCCCAAATAAAAATAAGTTAAGCAGTAGCGCTAGTAACTGTTTCTTGGGGCCAATTTATTTCTAAATTTTCATTTTCACTAATAGTGTAGTATTCGTCGCCTTGATCAACAAGCGCATGAGCAGGATGCTGGTTGGGTTCAGGTAAGCCGGTGTTATGATTTATCTGAATATGAGACAGTCGGTTCACTCCGGCCATATCTGGTTCCCCATGCCAGTTGTAAAACCGATGATGTTTACAGTACAGATGGTCTGGGTAAGGCAAAGTATACCTAGAAGAAATTTTTTAAATTACCATGAATATTATCCAGTGACAAATACGATTTGACAGATAACGATTTAAAATGTTCACAGAATTATGAATACTATTGTAATCTCTTGTGTTTCATCTATCTTAAAAATCTCACAAATTTAAAGTATTTTATATTTTAAACAAATTTGTAAATTTCAAAAAAAGTTTAAAAACGTAACGTTAATTATTAATTCAAATATGATCAGCACTTGAATGGAATACTTACGGCGTTAAAATGTTGTCTTTGGTTGCCATGTTTGAATTGCCTGTATAGCGGTTAGATGCCATTCGATAATTGCCCCTAGAACTGCTGGGCCAAGGAAGATATACATTACAAATAATATTGCTGTTATATTTTGCGGTTACAATGGATATAACTAACCAAAAATTATCAAAATGCGGTCAATTTTAGAAAGTTGACTTCGTAAATTTAAAAAAAAAATCAAAAAGCTAGTTTATATTATAAAACCATTGTAAGTCACAAAATTGTAAAATTATATTTATGGTTTATAGTCTATTCGGAAATTATTTTACGACAAAATTAAAAGTTCCCACTAAGGAGCAAAAAAGCGAACTACAAATAGCACACAGCACGAAATTTTTTAAAAACTTGTATTTTAAAAGTAAACATTTCACATGAGAAATTATTTAATATTACTTTTTCAAACCAACTTACTTATTTTGCTTTATACCACACTCTTCCGAGCAGAATTTACTTCCAGGTCTAGCAGGCATCATGCAAGCAGGGCCCATACAATGAGTAAAATCGGGAAGTTGTAGTTCTAAGTCTTCTTCAGAGTCAGAATATTCTCGTGTCATACCCCGATTTACTTGCATGTGATTCATATCCTCCATCACCTCAGAGGGACCCCCATAACCAGGCATACGAAGATGTGCCCGCTGATTGACCGGGGATGCTCTCATTATATTAGTTTTGTGATCTCCGGCTCTCTTCAGCGGCCGAGGTGCATCAGGACTAGAGAGCAACATTTGTTCATGGCGACGCTGCTTGCTGTGTTCCACCGAGTAAGGCCTCCTTGTTGGAGAGAGATCGTCCAATCCAGACTCAAAGTCTTCTTTTATTCGGTTGCTTGAAGGTAAAATCATTCAATTACAAGTGTTGATTAATATAGATTCAATGTTTGGTTTTTAGTTGTAATATGTGTATAATTAATAAAATACATTACAATCTAAACAATAATATATTTAAAATATAAATCACTCCGTAAATTTAACATATTTATACCATAGAACTAAGTTTGACCAATTTTTACTTTTTCACACCAAATTGTATCGATTAGTATTACACCCCCCATAAATTTTTCATAAAAAACAAGGTTGGTGTAAAATACAATTTTTAGGTTTTTATTTCTAAAATGTAAAAAATTTATCCTTTATAGGTTCCGTGGAAGGCCTGATTACAATTGTTCATTAAAAATTATTCAATGAAATTCACATAAATGAAATATATAGATATTATATACAGACGTTTTAGATGAAATAAATATTGAAGCATATATTTTGTAACATTCCAAGAAATATCTTACACGTGAAAGTTATTATAGATACCAGACCACAAGTTAATTTAAGAAATCTATAAATGAATATATGCTTTATTTTTTTTCGAAAATAAAAAAATGTAGATCTAGAAGAATAACTGGAACTAAAATGAGTAGCAGTTTTAAATCAATGTTTACAGATGTTGTAATTGAATGGTAAAAATTAAAGAACTAATCATTCCCCCATACATTTGAGGCATTTATATCAAACTAAATCTTCCTTTGTCCATTTCCGTAAATATAAAACATACATTGTAAATACAAATGTACGTCAAAATATAAATTATTATGGGTTCTTATTAGACATAAAACGAAGTTAATTTGGTATTTGGAAACATTTGCAGCTGTTCTATAAAAGTTACTAAATTAAATTCTAGATTTAGATTAAAAGAACCTGTTCAATATATTGATTTAATTAAGATACTATAAATGTTTATTATTCTGTCCATCAACGGTCACCGTATGTTTGGATTCGGCTATCAATTTATTTCGCCGTATATCATTATATTATTGATACGTGAAGGTATTGTGAAAGTAAAAAAATCCAATGAAAATTCAATGAATTATAAATATATAATTAAACAATATAAACATATAATTAAACAATAGAAATATATAAAATTAAGCAACGTTTTTCAAACCTTTGGTGCATATCCTTGCCATACTGATAAACATCTTGATGCCTCACTCTGGGCTTTTGTAACGTATTGACAATGCCCAGGTTAATACATTGTCTAAGTCGACATTTCTGTCTCATACGATTCGGTCCTCCAAACTTGCGCATATCTTTGCAGAAATCACACCTACTACAATCCTCAGTGCGTCTACAGGCAGCACAACGACCACAAGCACGCCGATTTGCAGGTATTGACGTTGGGGCAGTGGGGCTATGATACACGTTACCCTGTCTATGTCGACCCTAAAAAATATTTATTTAGTTCATTTATAAAATTCCATTATATAATATTATATTACAAATAATGGAATAAATATTACAATAACTTTTACCTGAGGCATCTCGTCCCAATTATCATCGTCATCAAGTAAGTCTTCTCTTCCTTCTTGTGACTGTTCAGGACGAACTCCAGCAGTTTCCATCTCATCATCGGTTGCCTCTGTGTCCTCCAATAATTCGTCTTCGCCTTCACTACCAGCTTCATCTATAAGTGCAGCAGGTCTAGATCGGCCTTGTCTAGAACTGCGCTTAATTGGAGAGTCATTATCACTTTGACTACTTGAGAGAGCCTTACGTCGACTTGTTGGCGCTGATTTATTAACCATTACTTTCGATCCTTTATATTGAATTTCTAAAGAGGGATCTTTTCCTAAAACCAACAATATAAACATTAACGTGTAAAATGAACCTTGTAAGGAGATAAAATCATATTATTATTTTAGAACAACTAAGTCATAATATGCAACAAAATACACTCAGTCATATAATAATGCAATAACAGAAAAGTACTTACTCCTACAAAGATGACAATAAAACGTTTTTATAATGTTCGCCTGCTTCTGAGTAACATTAATACAATCGCCATGATACCATTCTTCACAGCTATCACAGGCACTGTAAGTAAACATACAAAAAACATGATATATTATCCATAATGAAAATTATGTACTAGTCAAAATATTAGATACAAATTCAACTGAAACAAAATCTTACATCATAAACCTAGAAATGTCTGGTGATCTGCATATGCACCAAGTAGGTTCATCATTTTCTTCTTCCAAATCAGTATCATTTTTCCGTTTTCTTCCTCGACCACCTTTCCCACGTTTTTTCTATAAAGGAAAAATTGTAGTTATACCATAAATGTAAAAGGTAATAATTGTACTCTACACTATGCTAAAATATGAGGGAATCTAATTTCATTGTAAAACTCAAAATTAATTTATATTTAAATATCTGAAAAACTGATATTACACCTGCTGTAACTTAATTATACTCTGGCTAATTAGATGTCATTGGGGATCAACTAAAAATATTGAATTAACTTAAATGACTAATAAAGTTTTCAATAATTAGTAATTGTAAATATGACAAATTAAGCCATTAATAATTTTTTTATAATAATAAAAAATGTTGTTAACTATTGTATTACTCTGATAAAACTGTTTGACATTAATGTTGGTTAGTACAAAATAGACATTATGATTAATTGTTTATCAGATTCAATTCTATTCAAAAAGTCAATTTGTAAAATCACAACACTGACGAGCACCACTTGGACAATTTAGATTTATTAGGTGCCTGGGGAGGGTTCAGGGTAGAGCCTCTGATATGGGGCTGCCCCAATTTTTTCTTGTGGTTTGAATCTTAGCATAGGCAATTTCAGACACATAAAATTTAATTTTACTAATATGTGGTCATAAATATACATATAAATTTGAATTTTAAAAATTACAGTTTCTTAAAACAATTCTATATATTTAAAAAATATATTTTGAAGACATTGACACTGTCATGTCCTTTTATATGATGAAAAATTTGAAAAAAAAAAATGATATTTCTCTCTTCTACTGTGCATAACACTAATTGTAATGATAAGTAACAATAAAAGGTTAAATACAAATGACAGTGGATACATTGAATAGAACCCATTGAATAGTAACTGTTTATAGCAAATAAGCAAAATGAAAAATTTCAGTTTTGAGCTCTGGGATTACAAATGACATAGAAAACTGGTAAACAATCAGTTATAATGGTAAAACCTGTAAAACAGTATAAACCTCATCTCTGAATTGGTGGTGGAAAAAAGAAAAAGTGTCATAATAATGAGAGATTGATTTGTAAACTATGGCTTGATAAGACATAGTGGCATCAGCCATCCAAACACTACAATTTACAGGTTGGGGAGGTGATTTAGGCACTAAGAAAACAAATGACAAATGGTTGAGAAGCACTGGTCTGCAGAGGTTCTATAATATTTGCAGCAGCAATAATAATTGATAAACTAGTAGATACTATATTAGGAAAATTTGAAAATTTGCTATGTTGGACATATGACAATTAAAAACAGCAAACATTAGAAAGTGTTTGTCAATCTATATTCAGGACCTTAACTGATCAACCAGTTGAGAACTGAGAAAAAGTCCCTAACTGGCTGCCAACATTATAATTGCATAGTTGTTTGTAAAAAGTAATACTATAACATTTGTAATATATAATTTTTATCAATATTGTATTTTGATTTAACTGTATATTTATATCAATATATGGGTAACTTTTTTCTGATCCCATGTAAATGCAACCAGTCAATTAGAATTGATAGTTGAGAATATATATGACATGTTGCATCCAGTTGGAAAATTCATATGGTTCATAAACTGTATGAATGTTTGGAAAATAATGGGTTCATATGTAGAAATAATCCCAAAATTCACAAACTTTTCCCAAACTTAGAGAATTTTTAAAGACCCTTTGTGATAAAAAGTAATAAAGTTATTAAGTTAAAAAAGTTATTGAATGCAAAACATGAACTAGATAAAAAATTCAAAAAAATATTAAAATTCTTTAACTTACAAAGACTTTTTTCCCTTTTTTACAAACTTTCCAGGTTCTCGATTTTTAATATTGTTTTGTAAAATCTTCCCAAACCATATGAACCCTCAAATAATATTTTTTAATCCAATTGCACATATCATTCCCAAACCATACATATGGTTGAAGTCAGCAGGAGTTATTGTATGGTTTGAATACATATTGAAAGTGAATTGAAAGATTTTGAGTTGTTTGGAATAAGTAAAAATTATCTAAACAAAATTGGTTACAAAAATATTATATATCAAACATTTATATGGTTCATGAACTGTATTAATTCACCAACCAGATACAATATAAATAAGTTGTTGTAATATATCAATTGACAGGAATAATAATTTACTGATGTATCTAAATATGATGAATTATAGTAACATATGTATTTACCAGAAATACCATGACATTTTAGAGTATGACAGGAGATTCATTTTGCACTTTTTTCTAGTCAATCATTTGTAGAAATAGATCTTATTTATCTCTAAAAAGGAATTGCTTTTTAAGTTTTTGATTAATTGACATTTAATGAATGACAATATAATTATTTATTTAATAAAAATAAAATTGAGGAAAATTTATTTTTAAATAGATGGTTGGCTTTAGAATTGTATCTTCTATAATTATGAATAATTCCAATAAAATTTCAAATAGAGTCATCTCGTGTTTTATTATAATGGCCATAATACAAATTATTTATTTTTAAATAAAATAATATAGACATGATTAGTAAGACGTCTAAGAAATATTTTTTTAAATAATTTATTGAAAATAAATATTGCTTCATAATAACTAAGATTGATAAATAAATTAAATAAATAAATAGATAGATAACCAACAGTAAAATGTCCTTTACAAAATCAAATTTAATTCGAGATTATAAATTAAACATCATATGAATAAAATAGAAGAATACTTACAGAAGTCATTTTATTAGCGTAATAAAATTTAGTGTATCAACAAAAATAAAAATTATTTAAAAAATTAAAAATCATTTTCATAATAAAAAAAATGGCGTCAGAAACCAAAAACCGAAACTATATTATATAAAACAACTTTTTTATATATTCTAAATCAAGCGAACTAATTTTTTACCATGAATTACGGTTGGGATAGTTGAATTACGGTTCAAGTTGTAAAATAACTGTAATCAAAATTAAAACAGCTATGATTTATATGTCAAAATTATAGAATCAATAACTTCACAAAATTTAAATAGAGAAATTTCATGTCAATTATAGATCAAAAAATAAGTAATATTATATTAATTTCAGATTAGTACAGAACCGGATTAAAAGGGGGACTAAGGGAGCTGCAGTAATACATTTCAGAAAGGTTATTTTGAAAGTATTTTACTTTTTTTCAAAGGACTAAATTAGCATAAGGGACAATACACAAGTAGAAATTTGAGGAACATCAAAATACTAAAGTACAAAGTGAGATTTTTGAGTGCTATATCCTTTCTTTCATTTTAACGAGCACTTTCCTCTCTTTTCGAATATTCTCCCCATATAAAAGTGTATAAAAAGTATACTCGATCAAGTGAGCGATATAATATAGAAGGGAAACTTTGATAGTGTAGGTTTTTTTAAAGTATAGAAAGAAAGTGATAATTGAAAATGTTAATATTTTTATGTTATTAATAATCAGGGATGGGAACAGTAAATTTTCTTTAAACAAATTGTTAAATGGGACGAAAAATGCAGAAAATGCTATTTCAGAATTTGAAGTAAGAACATTTGAATCAGAAAAAAAATCTCTATGAACATAGGTTTTAAAATAATATTGAAATTTTAATGTCATTATATAAAACTCATAATTATATGAAATATAAAGCAATGTGATGTACGATTGATATCGTAATATTATTTAATTTTACAATATCAATTTTAATGACAGCTTTAGTTGTCAATGTGCTGTTAATATAGTATTAAACAGAAATCGATTGAATCACGAATTTATCAATGCACAAATGAAATGTACTTACTTACTTACTATATATTATAAAACGGACATATGCAAGCTTGTGCAAGAATATTCAATGTAAATTATATTGAATCAATGTTAAAAGTGCGACATTACAAGAACTATAATTGTGACAATATTGATGGAATATAGTCCCGTACAACGTTGAGTTATAAATTGCTAATTTAATGTTTTATTAATTGGTTTAAATATATTTCTTAACTTACCATTTAACGAATCAGATAAATATGAAGCATTGAAAAGCTAAAAGTATTTAAAATTCAATGATGCAGGAAGGTTGGATGCAACTGACATTTGCAATATTGATGCAAAAATATATTTAATTATATGCACATTGCTCCTATATAATTAAAACGTTTGCAGTTATTATGCATGCAACATTAAATCATTCCCATCGCCAAGCGGTTCAATTAACAGATATTGAATTAAGGTCTTCGGACAAAATGCATGAAAGGCTTCAGATATACTGTAAAAAAATTTAGAGTCAGGCTTGGGAGCCATACTAAAAACTAACTTTCTACATCATAAAAACTTTAATATTAGTGACACCTGCTAAAATCATATAAAAATAAATAATTTGTCTGTATTCATTTTTTAAAGAATACATTTTCACGTCTTGCTTTTTCAATTGTATTTATAAACTATTAGTAAATATTATACCGTACTAAATTCGTACTTATATTATCAATATATATTGATTAAATAGACAGCAACAAAATATCGCATACAGTTTAATCATAAAAAATTGATCAGCATCATTTAATTTCTTTGTTCATTAATTAATATCTAAAGGGAGCAGCACGTTAATGATTTAATATTAGTGAAAATATATCCTACGTTAGTCGAATTACATGAAAATTTTTTTTATCGGAATACCAAATCGCTACAAGTAATTAAAAAATAAAACAAATAAGGGAATAAGTAATATTTTTTATCAAAATCACTTAGTTTTAATTTCCTGCAAAAATTGACAATGACAATGTAACAGTGTGTAGTTCAAATTTAGTTTTCATGAAGTCAAGACATGGCAGGCAAACAGCTTGATCACTCTCTATACAGCAGACACTTAAGTGTCAGGCAGAATACAATACGATATAATAAATGATAATCAGTTACAAGTCCAACCAAATGGACCAAATATTAGGTGCTGTCATCATGGTGGAATACATGAATCAATGGGCGATACAATTATGTGAATGCGAAAACACGAGGCAATCGCTGAAAAACAAAAAAGCGTCTTATAAACTTTTAAGCCAGTGTAAAATGTTCTTGTGTAGGAGGTATATGTTTATAAATCCCAATCTCTACTAAATCAGTAGTCATTTTTACAATTTATATAATTTAATTAAACAAAAAAACAAATATGTATACAACCGATACGTTTCGCCTAGAACATAGCTACATACTCGGTGCACAAGTCAAAGGGTAAAGGACAATACAAGACGAAAACAGATGATTTGGAAATGTGTAATCTAATATAGAATAACTAAACAAGTCCATACTATATAATGGCTTTGTGAATTGATTGACTAATAATTTGAGAAATGTACAATTGATTTTAGAAAAAAATAAAGCAAAATTTAGGTTACTCTAATCGTTTTTGCAAATAGATAAAACCAGACAGCATAACCTGTAAAATTTTAGCATCCAATAAGCTGCCGAAGTAGACAAAATCAGCACAGACCAGTGATCAAATAGCAAAACATATATGCTAATCAAAAGTAATACTTTTGCGTTTTCAATCAAACCAATAATTTATCAGTCACATTAATTGAATAACTGAATAAAGGATTGACAAATATCGCAAACATATAAAATACCTAGACTGTCCAACGTCAAATGTACAATCGGCCTTAGCCCATAGGCAAACCCGACAGAAAGGCTTTAAATAGTATCGCATAACAATATTTATCTGATACACACAGCAAGACAAATAATACGCAAAGGCTGGAGACCAAGAATGCTTTTGAAACGAGTGAAATGCGATCAATAATAGGATGTTATAATAAAGAAACAGAAAATACATTTTATGAAATAATCACAATAGTTTAAACTGAAATGTACAGAAAACAATATCCCAAATTTTAATGTATATTACAACGACAAATGAAACATCTATAAGTGAAAATGAACGATGCATTAAAATAAATGAAATGCCTGGACAGCTGGATAGAAAATACAATCAGAAAAGCACAGACAACGTCGTGACACAGTAAATAATACCCTCAACCAACTATATACATGTTATTATAACTGTCAGATACTTTAAATTATTGAGTTTATTTTGGGAAAAATAAGGTTTATTAATCTATACAACTTGAAAGATAAAATCCTATTTATAGAAAAATTGATGCAAAATTTGTCACAATATAACGTATTTCAAAAAGCTAAAATATTGCTGCAACTTTGGTTTTAATCAAACAATGAAATGGTTATGTTAAACTGTACATTTTAGGTGATGTAACTCAAAAATTAAATATTGTTTAGTGCAAACATGGAGAGATAAATATGGTTGGTGAGCATTATGAAAGATGTTTTTGCGAAAAAGGAATGAGATTATGATTACTATTTACAAAAGACAAATAAAAGTAAGTAATGTTTAAGTCTAAAGAAACCACAAAGAACAAGCTTCATATCAAATATAATAAGGGCAAACTCTAGGTGGTAAGACGTCTCTAACCAATATCGTGGTACTGAAACAAGGTATAGTGTAATCTTTGTAGGGATTTGACCTGAAATTCATTCGATAGATTTTGTGGAATTCGAAGCTTGACATGTCTCATAAAACGGTATGTACATCGTACAAGATTGTGAACGAGTTGATAAATATGTGGACAGCAGGGCGGAAAGAGAACTAATACTACGGGCACCATCCATTCAAGTAGCAAAATAGACTGATATCCTGGATTTTATATGTACATTATTAGAAAATTGTCAATACTACAAAAGGACTATATTGCATAGTGTTCGTTATAGTCCCGTTGAATGGACGGCACATCACTGAATGAAGGGAAGAAAGAAATTTGGGTGCCGTCACAAAAATGCATTTTGGGCGTGGTAGAGTTGAAGTAGACAGAGAACATGAAGGGGAAGACACGAACGTCGATCATTAGTGCTAGGATCCATTGTCAGCCAGGAAAGGGCGTTGTAGGACTCGAGAACGAAGCGTAAGACATCACAGGTACCCGTGGAATCGAGCAGGTGTGTGTTCTTATTGGAGCCACCTCCGGGACCGGAACTACCAGCAAGTCCTCCACCAGCGCCGTCGTCCTGTGTGGTCAGAGAAGTCTGCACGTGCAGGGCCGCTTTGAAGCAAGATGGACACTCCTGACTGGCCTGTGGACAGGCGGACCAAAACCAGGAAGGAAGGGGCCCGGGTGAGGCCGTCGAGATATAAAAACCCATCGCCAGAGGCTGCTGCATTAAATAAGCGCCATCGTCCTGGAGAGGTGGATGTACAACCGAGTTTTAAGGAGACATTGAAACACAATCAATCAAAGTGGTGAGTTCGGGGAGCACCCTACCTGTGGATCCGTGGAATTAGAGTCCCCTACGTTTCCGGTTGGCTGCACTAGGCCCAATTGTCCAACACCTCCGCCTATGATACCGCCCATCGAGTCAGGCAGGCCGGGTGAAGGCGGTCGATCGAACGCCGAACTGAATTCTAGTATATCAAAAGGCATGCCCATGCCCATCCCCATCGACTCCTGACTGAGATCTCCAAGATCGATATCACCAATGTCAAAATCGGCCACCATCTCCATACCTCCGCCTGATATATCCTGAAGGAAGGATCAAAGGGCAAACAACAAATTAATATCAATAACGGATCGACTTCCAATAAATTACATCATTTAGGAGATACAGAAAATCATAAAAAAATTCTACAATACGCGTCACGTACATTCTGCGCCGATGCGGATGTACTCGTAGGAAAGACCAGAATATGTGTGGCGCTGGCGTCTTTGGGAGTGGTAAGTTGAATCCCACTGCTTGCCCGTTCTTCAGGACGAACTGCACTGGGATACACTCGTATCGTGCTTTGTAATTCCAGGGAGACTAAACAGGCACTGACTATACTGGGGGCTTTCTGACTACACATTGCCAGATGTTGACCGGCGGATGAAAGCACCCCACACATGGAACACTGGTCGCGAAATTGCTGGTTAACTCGTGCTAGATTCTTCCTGCCAAGAAGACCGTTCCACCCTGAAAACAAAGTTCAATTGATGACTTTTCACTATATTGAAGATAGTAAGTACGTTCTACGTCTGTTAGCATAGATAACCCAACATTTGGACAAATAAAATACTGTTTTTAATATTGCGAATTTCTGTTAACTGGAAAGTTTTATTAGTTTGTATAATACATTGATTTATTAAAAATATTTGCTGATAGGAGAGACTAGATCCACCTTAATGTCATGCAGGAAATATAAGATTAAAATTAATCTTACAAATTTATGTGTCACTGTTTATGGTGATAATATAATAGCGAATTCTAAATAACATAAACGAATAGCAAAATAAAATAAAATTGATATCTATCATGGATCTGAGTAAATCAACTAGTATTGCAATTAATTTATTATTCCCAGGAAATAAGATGAAAAGTATTCCAATCTTCTAAGTGTAGAGACATTAACTGAGACAAACAGACAGTAGCTATCGATCGAGTAGACCAGAGTATCGGTTGGAGGGTCTACTGAAAACTACAGATAATGCGAGGAAAGAGGCGACCTCATTTACATCCTATCTCTATTTCTGCCTCTCCCTCTACCCCTTTCTTATACAAAGAGAAATGTAGTAAATACTGTTATGAACAAACGATGCCAGAATAAATTAGAAATGTGACGTAAGTTGATTAATTAAAATATGTATCAAGATCCTTTAAAATACTTTAATTCAACTAACAAATGGCACAGACACTGATAGGAAATGTCAAAAAATAGGTTAAAATTAATAATTACATTTTAGAAAATCAATTAATTTAGGTTGAGTTTAAGACGGTGCATAATGCATGCTTATAGTCTGCTCCTTTCGACCAACTTACCCATTAATTCGCCATGACCAAGCCGACCAATTCTACCAATGACAAGCCTCCATGGATTCACAGACTGTGCAACTACTCCTACCAGAAAATCCCAAAGTTTGGAAAGTCCTATACGACGGGCAGAAGTCTTTTTACGACGATGTCGGTCGGGCACTAGAATGTTAATTGTTGTATACTCAACAAGGGCCCCTTGTTCATCGGTACAAGCAGCTAATAGCCAGTGTTGATCCTCTGAGAGACAGTAGGCACAAAACAAAACCGATGTACGGTCTTGCGTCTCGAGACGAGGTTCACTAACTTTGGCCAGAATATAAGGAGGACTGTATACACGGCGTTCTTGTGATGCCTGCAAAAGGGATCATATATATAAAATTATCAAAATGTTGGCTGTTATTTTTCATATTTTTTATGTCAAAATAAACGTTAGAAACACTGAATTAAAACATGAAATCTTATTGTATTATACTAATAATAATGTTGTAATATTTGATAAAAGTAAAACGCGAAGTATTCGTTACTAATTAAATCAAGTTAGATTATCTGAACATTGTAGCAAAGTTGCATTCAATAATACTTACAGTATAATAAAAACAAACAAGTGACATGTGGGTGCACAACTAGCAACCTAATAAATCAATAAATACTGACAAATCAAATGACTGTAAGGAACTATCAAATTAAAGAGAATATTAATTGATCAATAACCTCATTAAAACATTAAGTAAATAAAAACTGACACGTGTTTCATAAATTCTATCATGTAATATGCATGTTAGATATAAAAAATATGCACAAATTACCTGATTAAGTCTAGATATTTCTTCCTTTTCACCAGCTGGTCCCATCCGAGTGAGTGTTCTGTTAGCGTTGATCAAACTGGGTCTAATAAGTCTATGGGTCTGCGCATAAGTACTGAACGCCATTGCCTTAAGACGCGGTGAATAAGTGCGTTTATTGAGCATTTCAGCAAGAGACAAATGTTGGAATGTGACTCTATTCTTCCATTCGGGGGGAAGGCCATCAGATATACTCTGAGAACAACAGAACAATGCCTGTGTAGCAAGACGATGCAGTTCGCTATGATCGGCGCCCAATGTGAAGGGATTGACAAGATACACAACGAGATACACATCACTTTCACTGCCTCCGGCCACCATTGATGTTGATAGAGGTCCTGAACCATTGCCAAGACTCTTTTCCGTTGATTCACTGAGTTCAGGCCCAGCGTCCGGAAGATTACCAACATTCCCCTTTCCACGACGCGGGAACTGAGACATGTCCACATAGTGATTTTCTCTGAGAACCGCAACCACTTGACTTCGACAAGCGCGAACATACATCTGAACCATCCGAACGACTTCTTCAACTGATTGAACGCCCTTGAGATAGCTGAACCAGTCACCTAATCCACCTAGGCTATAATTATCATTAGAAAGATCACAATGCGAAGATCCCAAGCGAATAAAACCGCAAGATTGTCGAGGCGAGAAGGTTTGGTGACGTCCTAACTTGCAGGATTCATAGGCGTGCGACAATTCTCGGAAATAGATGTTCATTTCTTGACATACCATATCATGATCCGGCAAGACCACGGCATATGCGATATCCTTCGGTCGAGAATATGGTTCCAAACTCAATCGTTCCTAAATGATATAAAAATAATAGAATATAATTATAATTTGAGAAAAATACCAGAAAACTTAAATTTCGATATATAGATAAAAATAATAAAAAAACCTAAATGAGCAACTCTATTAACAATTTTGTTTTGAGAAAACATATTACGATTTTATAAGTAAATTTTATAAAAAATAATATTATTCTTGTTGAATAATTAATAAATAAGTAAGTAGGAGAACATTGTATGACAACAAAGATAATGGTATTACCCTGTTAACTCTTCGAATCTTGTTAATAAAGTACAAATTGAATTCCTTAGTTAAATGATAATATTAAGCTAAGAGTATTTGCACCATAGAAAAAACGGAATGACACAGACAACAATTAAGAGACGATTCCAGAATACGAGTAGACCTTTATGAGCATTATTAGCAGACGAAAACCGTAACATATACAAACACTTCAACAAATATATCACACATTACGGCAAACGCATCTATGCGAGTGAGCCGTATGACCTTGATTTGAGACAAAAAAATTCCTATACACCAAAACAACCTTGCATCGAAGCAGCAAACAAAGTTGCAAATATCGACTATAATATAAGAGAAAACTTCAGTCAATAATCTATAACTGATAGATTTACAACGGCTATTCACTTAGTTATTGAGATAATTTTCTGCGGAAGTTATAACTTGAAATATGTTGATCTCCAGCTGAATCGATTATTTTAATCAATGTTGTGTATATTGGTAACATATCATATTTCTTTACATATCTTAACACAATCTGTGTGTGCAATAGAGAAAGAGCAGTAGATTTAGCCACAACAGATTACATGATCAAAGTCCTTATTGTACTATCCGGTAAAGCAATTTATTTCTGCTAGGTAAATACATCAATTAATACGCATAGTAAATTAATTTATGATAACTATTATTTTAATTATCTTGTATTCTTAATTTTGACTGGACATTGAGAATATCAAAACAAAAACTTTCATAAGGCATTCTTGTTTCCCGGTATCACTTAAGCGCTGTAATGCTCTGCAAGATGAATAGGTATGTAGATCCGGTGGGACAGAAATCAGTGCGTGATGATGACACAGTATGTCGGGCGAATGCGAGTCACATTGAGGGGAACAAAGACAGACAAAGGGACACTGCCAAATACTTATTGGGAAGACTAGCAGGTCTATCAAGTAGGATAGACAGCGAGAATTACCTCATCAATCGAATCGAAAAAAGAAAAGACAGCGTTGATCCAATACAACAACTATCCTGGAAGAGAAGCCAGAAATTAATCGTCACAAAGATCGGAAAGCATGGGTCGATAACCAGCAGAGAGAATGATAAGCAAAGCAGCAATAAAGTAGACAGGGAGGCGGAGTTAGATAGTTGGTAAATAGAAGCAGCATATAAATATAAAAACGATGGAAATCAGTGAATGTTTAACGGGAGAGCTGAGTTAGAATTGATAGACTGATTAGGTGAGAGAGAGAGACATGAGTGTGGTTTATATAGTTCACAAATCTAATTAATGTGTCTAAAGGCGCAAAGTCAATTCCATTAATACAACACTCAATGATATTGGTTATTTATTATTAGAGATATATATATATGAGATAGCAAATTTCTGCAAAATACTGTAGAAATATCCCTATTAGAAAAATACTAAGATGTGATAAGGTTACATTAATATACCCTTTCAACTTCAAATTGGTAATAAGTAAGTTCAAATTAGTCAACTGACCGTTACCTACTTATAAAGTAAAATCAAATTAGTCAGCGATGTATTAAAGTAATTTCAAATTAGCCAAAGTAAATTAATTCAATTTGGTCAGAAGAATTAAAAAGTTCAAATTAGTCAAATGTATAGTTTAGTTAATGATCAACAAAATGCAATACACATTTTAGAGTCATGAGCAAATAAACAGCGAATACTTTAGTTCGAAACAGCGAAACAAAAAGTTCTGCTTCACGGAGGCACATTGGAACATAGGTCATCGTGTGATTTAACCAAAGGGAACATTAATTATGGTGGTTATTATTAAACCCTGTTCGACTTCATGCTTCTAAATACGAATCTGAGTTTCGTGGAGGTCACATGATCGGTTATTGGGGTGGTTTACGAAATCGTACAGCACTACTGTGACAAGATCCTGCCATTTGAATATTTTGCTAAATAATAAAAATAGATCTGCTTTCCAAAATGGGGAGAATCGTTTGTGCAGCCGCATAATCTACATAGCACTTCCGCGGGTTGATCGTTAACCGACAATAAAGTTCTCCTATTTACAAACAAGTTAAGATAAAATGCATTTCGTCATTCGCCTTTAAAAACAACATTGTGAATAAGTCCTGGTTGTCTTCTATTGGCCAAACAGATTGTGAGGTTTCTTCCTCGTGGACCTCCTTCTATGCGAAGAGCTCTTTGCCCCCGTATAGAGCTCGATGTTCACAAGTTGACATCAAATTCATTCACAACTATCCTGTGTTGATTGAGTCCATCATTACCCACTTTTTTCTCGGACGTCGTCTTTAGGGATGTAAAATACTCCATCCAAACGGTTAAAAAGGAAACGGACCACTTTGAATTACTTTGACTAAATAGCAATTGCACAATCAGTGGCCTTACACAATGAGACGGAAAGCTCGACCAATATGAACTTACTTCACAACAATGGTCAACTATAAATCGGTTTGTAGATGACCAGTTTGATGTTACTTTTAACAATTGCTTACGAATACATTTTCGCTGAATAATTTGAACTTATTTTTGACCAATGTAAGTTGAAAAGGTATATTTTAAATAATAAATTTCAAATTATGTAGTGTTAAATAATATACTAATCATGTCACGTCACTATTAAAAATAGACTAAGCAGCCAATGGCATAATACTCAAGTCATCAGACTATACTATTGACTAATGCAACTATATTTAGTAAATAGTGGTATGTCTAATTCTAGGAATTGTAAATAACTGTTCTTTAGAAGAAGGTCAAACTTTCATGACAATGTTTTTCTTTATATGAACTACGTAAAGTCACTTTTACTTAAAGCGTTCTATTGATCGTATTAACCAATAAAATAAAAGTATGTTGTAGTATTGTTTTCACAATTAAATCCACAGCTTATGTCTTACCCAATCTTTGATAGCAAACGGAGAGACTGTCATTCCCTCTCTTTCATAAACTACCGAAAGTCGAGGTAAAGGTTGAGGATCACAGGATTCGTCGATACCACGACCTGCCAGCTTGTGAAAGTCCTTCCACGTGAGAGGACCATCAACTGTGTAACAGGACTCAAGGAGTCTAGTAGCACCTATAGCTTCCTGCAGCCAAGGTCGGACTGTCTTTAGAAGACGGATCTGGTCATTTTGATTGTCTGGTAGATGAGCACGAATCTTCATATAAAACCAATTGTTTAGCAAATTCCACACATGGGTAGATTCATCCAGTTTAGCCATTCTTGTGTTGTCCATTGCATCACAGGCTTGTACTAGTGCAGCTTCACATACAGCACAGGCATCTACACAAATTGCATAAAATAGAAAATTTGAACTAATTGTACAGAGAACATTATTTTCTTTATTCATGTTGAAATTATAATTCTACAAAGGCTGTTGAAAGAATATTTGTATAAACAATCTACACAGAATATATTCACTGGAACACAGCTTGAGACAACCAACCTCTGCTTTTATTTTTTTTCACAAAATAACGTTAAAGAACATTATGTTAAGTCATTAGATTACTTATTAGAAATACTTCAAATTATGCCTCAAGAAAGATATATAATAAATAAAATATTGAGTGAAGCCATTTCCGTATTTAAAAGTAAAAACCAATTCAACATGAAAACAATTGGGTATCTATCTTCTTTACTAACTTCGCGTAAAACAAAGAATAAAAAAGATAAAGGGATAGGGACTCGCACACAAAGTAATAAATTAAAAAAAGTTTGGATAAATAAAAAAAAAACTAACAGTAATTTTACAGGTTTATCGACAGAAATTTAATCCTTATAGAATAAAGCTTAACATATTAAATATCTATCTATATTATATAAAATAACATATTCAATAACATTTTTTAAATAAGCGCAGCAAAATACAAAAATAGACAGTAAGAAAACGATAACAAAGTCTGAAAGAAGTCGATCTATCTGTTCATGTTTGATTAAAATCACAAATGTATACTTAAAAACTTTTTTGTTTACATAACTTAAAATTTTATGATCACCATTTCTAAAAAAATTATACGCAACAAATATCATTTAACCATTGTCCTTCCCATGGCACAATTGGATATTAGTAGTCTTATAAGAAGCAGTTTTATAATGATTCTACCTTTGTATTCCATGGTATTGTCCTGCGCTATGGATGGGTTGATTGTCCTAACATGCCTAAACCAGTCCAATAGAAAACGAACCGAATACTCGTCATAGACACTGACAAGCTGTGTGTACAATTCTGCTAATACGCTTGGAGAGGGAAGTAATGAGTCAGGAGCAGTAGTGTTTTGGCTGCAAGAGTCAAGACCATTACGATTGCTAGTATCTCCAGGTGACAACAAGGTATGCCAAACGGAAGGAAAAACAGTAAAAGGTTTTGTGTCATGTAATCCTGTAACCTCTTCCTTATCCTCAAAGAATAGATTTCCATTCTCAACATAGCGTTTATTCATTAGAGCACTGAAACCGCATTTACAGTCCTTTCTACTGTCCTGTTTCTTTGAGGGCAATCCAGGAAGATAAAGACCAACATCGCCTCCTTGAACTGACATACTGCATTCACAAATATTACAACTATCAAAGTTGTGATCCTTGAAAACATTGAGCATAGAATCAGAGAGAATCACATTGAGATAAAGACTGTGCGCTTCGAGGAGACAGCCGGTGGAGTTATCCCCAAGGGCATTAGAGAAATGGGCCTCTTGGGCATCAAGATTGGAACCAAAAGTTCGATTGAAAAGCGATCCCGGGGTTGAAGCGGGGCTGAAGTCGGCTGGTGTGTGCGTGCTTCGTTGACTTTGAATACTAGCAGGGAGGGCCGGACTGGCGTCGATCGAGGCTGTTTGACTGAGACCTCGCTCGGAGTCAATGGATGCCACGTTTGGGTATCCGGTGATGCTACCGGGGGTGACAGGCCCCCCGGGGGTGTATGGTTGTCGGGAAAAGGGAACACGGTGTTCCTTGTTGGTGCTGTTGTGATATGAAGTGGACGTGGGCGCTTGGTTAGGCAGGGGAGCGACGTGTAAGTTGGGCAACGCTGTAGAATTGCGAATGTTGTTTTTCACTATCCGGTGGTCGTAATACAGGTTGGGAAGATCGGTCACACCTTTTCTGCAAGGGACCGAATACTTGCTCCCAAAGATGTACACGCCGGACGATGGTTTGACAAACACCCACTCCTAAAAGAAGAACAATGATTCTCAGTTAAAATGCATGAAAGCTATCAGCTGTACCGAAATAATGAGTAGCGAACCTTTTCGTATGTTTCTGTCATGAGATCGGACTGCTGATATGAGGCCAAAGACAAGGGATGATGACAGAGGATTGGACCTGACGTATTAGCTAAATGGGTTGTGTTGACAACATTGCCTGCGTACGGATGGTGATGCGCGGCAACAGAGGCAGGTATTAAAGACGCACAGGGCTGTGGTTGCTCCACAGGTGATGGAAGGGTTTGATTCTCCAAGGAAGGTGGAGTAGGCAGCATACGGGAGAGTTCTACTGAACCAATTATACCTGAACCTGTACTGCTCGCTATACTAGCACCGATCTAAACACAAAATAATGAAAATCGGTTTGTAGCTATTGATTTATACGTTTAAACCAGATCGCATGCTGGCAGTTATTTTATATTTATGAAAGAAACATTAAATGTAGTCAGTCTGGAAGTATAAACAACAATTTGTTGTCTATAAATTAGGGCACTGTTATTGTTGAAAAAACAAATTGATGTAAGAAGGTAGACAGAACTAAACGACTATTTCAAGTTGGAAGGTTGTTTCAAAATGAAGAGAATACAAATAATTCATAAAATTTACTACTTTTTATTAAACCGTTTAGAGAATTATAATAATTAAAAGAAATTAATACAGGGTGTCTACACTATATCCCCGAAAAATAAATAACATTAAAGTACTATCAAGTGAACGCTTGAATTTCAGGTACATGTGGACAACCTGTTAATATTCTAAAAATATATGCATCAATGAGCATAACAATAATTACAGGTATAATTATAAACATAACCTACCTTTCCGGAAGGCTGTTGGGGTAAAGTTCTACCCATGACGTTGCCTTGGCTAGCTCCGGGAATGTGGTTAGTCAGTGGAATAGTTCCTGGATCATCATCTTCTTCTTCATAATCGAAGATGACATCCGGAGGAGAAGGCCCAGACTTTAAGAGTTCCCCACGAGACGCTCCTGTTGATTTAAGGAAAGGAAAATACACACGTCCATCACTTGTTTTAAGAAAATAAATGTAATATTTGATACGAAGAAAAATATGAAACATCTTATGAAGATCTGATTCAATATTAAAATCATGTTCAATAAATTATTTAATTAAAACAGTGAAAAATTATTGTCAAACACTTACTGTTAAAATCTGGAAGAGTTTCAGGACGTAATCTTGAATCACCATTATTGTGAGGAAACCATGGATAAGTTGAACCTTTCCCACCTCTACCCCCAACTACTGAATTCCTGGGTCCTGAAGGTTCATCCTGATTAAAATCATAGGTATCTGAACTGTCGCGGTCATACTGACCGTGTAGACGAGAAAACTTCGAATTTGGAGATCTAAAATGAAAACATGCGTCTTATAAATTAATAATAAAATAAATTCGCTAACAATCGAGCTAAATCTTCTTTACAGAAAATTTATTAAATAAAATTAGAAACCATAATGATTATTATAATTAGTTTCATTAAATTTATATTTAAAAAAATGCCGAATCATAAATTGTACAATGATTGAAAAAGAAAATTTTTTCACAATCTTTGTTTTTATTACAAAATAATTATAATATCATTTACAATTTAAATATGAAAATAATTTTCAATATCGATTCAATTTACTTAACTAAACAATAATTATATGTTATCGAACAACAGCGACTGTTGATGCATTTTGGTTGCCGGCCGATAAGATTGAATTGGGAGGATAATTAGTAACGACAATTTCCTCATTTTATTTAACATAGACGTAATATCTTATGAAGAGAGTTTACTGGAGACCAAAATTAATTGATTGATGGCAGTTTGACAGACATATAAAGAAAAACCGAAATGAACGCAACCTAGTAGGGAATTAATCGATAAAACAAATGAAAGAATTTTGGACAACAGATATTGTTGTGAAATCTAGCAAGCTAAGTCTCAAAACCACATTAGCTAGATTATGATAAAAGACTACTTCTTACCCGACATCATTATTTACAGGAAATTTGCTCGATATATGATAAGGTTCTGTGTCTAGCCAGGATTCTGCATTGCACAACTCAATCTTTGAAATTGATAGGGCGGGACGTTTTAAGTCTCGTCTTTCTAATTCTTGCTGTCTTAACCAGCCATCTGTTGGTTCAAAACGAGTTAGAGTTGGAACTGTTGACGAGGAATGGTCTTGTATACTCCGATCTTTTATAGGAAGTTCTGTTATGCCAGGAGGTGGCCACTTGATCGGAGTGGTAACTATTGTCTGTTGAACATTAGGGGCAGGCTGTGCTGTTGAACTAGCTACGGCACTAGTAGATAGAGATTCTAGACCATCCATGTTACCCATGAGAGTCTCGGTGGATTGACAGGCTCCCGAGGAAATTGCATTGAGTGCCTCCAAGCCGTACATAACCGTCGGGGACATTGCGCTGGACATGGAGAGATGCTGCTGAGAGGGATCCGAAGATTGTAAGGGAATGGAGGACGTTGTCTCCTGTGATGCGGGCGTTTGAAACTGACTGGAGGATAGCCCGGAAGACTGACTAGCAGGAATTGGGGCGGAAGGTGCCGACGCCAGGCCACTCGCGGCAGCCTGCTGTTCCAGTGTGGGAGGTTGGGGACTGAGGGTGGGCATTGTGGGGTCATTGACCGGAAGATTTGGAGGCGATCTGTTTCGATCACAATTGGCGTTAACTTCTTCTAGGCGTTCCTTTACATGTACCAATGAGTGATCTCGTTGGTGAAATGGTAACGTTTTCTGACGGCGTAGAGACGCGTCTGGGATGCTTCGTCGATGCGAAGTTCTGGAGAAAGAGTTTATAATAGGCTGTGGTCCAATTCATTGAATTAGGTTATCAAAATTAATAACCATTATTACCTTCTACAGCGACAATCAGCTTTGCACGACGGCGTGTTGTAAGAGAATATACTCGAGACATTTGAAGGTTTTTCATCGTCTTTAAATTGCTGATCGCACCTGAATAAGACAGTTCAACATAAGTAAAAAGTTCCCTTAGAAACATGCAAATTAGTTTATTATAACAAAGTTCCTCATAATATCAAATTTAGTTTAATAATCGCAAAATAAATCATACAAAAAATGTATGCTATGGGAACAAAGTTTTGAAAAGTATCGAACAGAAAATTCATCGGGAACTTATACTAATAGAATGACTTCAATATGAATTGAAATCATTTTGGGTTAAAAGTTAGAATACAAACTAAATATTAGTAACGATTAAAACATTTACATGCTATGCAAATATAAATTGGTTTAATGCATTATCTAAATATATCTGTAATCAATATTCCCTGGATACGATCATGTAAGTATTAGACAAGGAAGTTACGAATAACAGGTCGCAGAAATAAATACTATAGTGCAAATTAAAATAAATGAAATATAAAACCGAAAAATAACATATTTCAAATGAGTTTCTATTATTTGTGACATACAGTAGTGCAATTAAATATTCCTCTTTTCAAGGAGGAACTTTTTAAAACTAATTTCCATTTATTATCGGGACGACAGCCCCTGGAACATATTTTACTCAATAACCTAATTACACGAACCCTTTGAGAGGAATACAAGCGTCCTGATGGACTCTCTGCATCGCTCGGTCTCCCATGTACGCATGGATATTCTTGGCCCGCTGATGAGTCATAGATTCCGGAATACGAGACGGAGCAACTGGATCATGTTCGGCAACATTTTCAGGAACATCAGCATCACTAACCAACACAAAACATGACGGGTAACGCATCCGATAACCCCCTGAAAACAGGGCGTAAATATTGTGAAACTGAATAATTCATTCATGAATATACAATGAAAGAAGAATAAACTTTTCTTACCAAAGATAACTTCAACAAATTTAGGAGGAGCTGACGGATTCACACCGTGTTCTTCAAATTTAAGAGGATAAAATTTTAACCAGCGATGCAAAAATTTTGTAGTTACGGGGTCGTCTTCACAATAATAACGTCCAGAGAGTTGAGCATTAAGGCCGTAGGGCGCAAGGATAACTGAAAAACAAATATTCAATAAAAGTTGTTTTAAGATAGATGATAGAATAATGAGGATAAAAATAGACAAACAAGAGCGATTCAGATGACATAGAATAGATTTTAAAATACAATTTATACATACTAAAAGTGAATAAAATTACACTCGAGGGGTTACAATACACGTAGAAAGTTTGGTTATTTACAGAACATTATACATATTATTATATTACAACATAATTATATTAAACATTATATTAATAAAAAATAAAAGTACTTTAATAAAAATAATATTAAAAAACGACGAAATACACTAAATAAGAATACAAAAAATATTTCATTCATTCTTAATAATAGATAAAACAAACTATTGGGAAACAAACTTTTTCTCTTCCCTCAAAGCAATTGAATTAATTAAGTACGAAATATTTCCGAAGAGCAATAAACACTCACATTAATTTAAGGAGAGTGGAAATAACAACAGATTCCTAATGGAAGTATGAATTGGTAACTTTTCGCCCCTCCCCTCAATCTACAAAATCACTGCGAAATCATGCTGTGTTTCCATCATGCAAGTGAGTTACCCAGCAACTTAACTACTCTACCTAGCTAAGATGGGATAGAAAAGAAACACAAGAGAGCAACAGTGCTGCGACATTGGCTATAAACACTAAGCTGAATGTCTCGATGACAAAAGATAGGACAATATATTGAGGGGTAGAGAAGAAGATTCCTTTAAAAAAATAAAAGAAACAAAGTGCAGTAAAAGAGGATTGAATATCATGCTCCTTAATCAATTAGGCTTACATCTGTTTTAAATAAAAAGAAAAAATTATTGTCATTGACGACCAAAATTAATTTTACAAGTCACGAAAAGACGATAACTATTGCTATGATACAAATAAACCCATTTCGAATGAAAATTTGTTATAACTACTCAAAAAATGAAAGTTGGGAGGCTTACCTGGAATTCGTATTTGCTCCTTGTTACATATGTCGAGGTGCTTTGCACTAATGTAACGTACAGGAGGTAATTGGCGGACATCTAGACTGGCACAAACTGTACTCTCTCCGTGAAGGAAGAACGAAAAGCTTATACTATACTGCGGACTGGAGAGTGAGAGATAAGCGTACAAGTAGTATTAGTAACAGAAAATATGTTTGAAACAAATTTAGATATAGATTAACATACCTTTTGCAATGATTTAGCGTTTTCCTATACGGCTGAACAAACCACTTACCAAGACGTACGAAACTTTTCTTCATAAGACACCTTGAAATAAATTAATAAGTATTTAGAAGGTGCTATAATAATCAATGTACGCATTAACGGTAAAATTAAACTCTATATTTTGGGTTTAGCTAATGGTTTCCAGAAATTACAAAAAATAATATGCATTTTGTACTAAGAACAATTGCGCACGATGGGGATAGTTTATAAAATTTAAGAGATTAGAACAGGGTATGATGTTAATATGTCCTTTAATAAACTGGTAAGTTGACAGCTATCTATACAAACAAAATAAATGATCTCGATTGTCGCTGAATTTTAAGACAGATTATTATAGTCGAAACACATAATTATTCTTCATTAGTTTAATTCAATAAGCATAATACAAAATCTATATAATCAATAATAGATACCCAGAATTATGTCCATATAGAATGTAATCGTAACATAATCACAATGTACGACATTTATAGTGAGATAACTAAGCGATCGTGAAAAACGATAATATTATAATGGAATAGTAAATTTCTCACTAATACATTTATCGTGCACAATTGACTTTCATGTGTTGAAAAAATGGTCAACACGAAATCGTAAAAATTTCAAGCTAATATTTCATCAGAATATGAAGTATCTTATATTAAAATCTTTTAAACAACCAATTTTATATTTCAAGATTGACAGTCGTAAAAAACCAACGATTTTACAATATGTATAAATCGAGTCACTTCTAATCGAGCAATTTTCGGGCTACATAGTATACTAAAGCTATAGAAAATCAAACTTATCGCTTTCCAAGTACAAAATAGTGTCGATCAATAGATGTTAAACTTCACTGAAGCCTCATTTACATGTCCATCAAAACATATGTTGTGTACTAGTCCTATCACACAACCCGATGGTGTAGATAGCTATACAGTTAAACAAGTGTACTGTATATACAACCACGCGACCGAAACTCAAGGACATGTCAGATTGTTACATATATTATAATATATGACTTCATTTAATAAAACGTTCAGTATGTATTAATATAATTAAAATTAAAAAATTACAAATTTAAACAAATTTATTACTTACCGCTCAACAACATTATGTAGTGCTTTGAATAGCATTGTTCTGCATTCATATGCCAGTCCAGTACTCCAGTTACCATTTTCAAGTTCTTGCAAACCTGAAACTAGATCTCCACGTAGATTTGTTGGTTCTGCCTCACCATACCAAAATACCCACAATTCTTTGGAGAAATTGGCCATGTCATGAGGCCGAGTAGGATCAGAATTGTCTCGTTTGGCCCGTGTCCAGGTGCTGAGTAAACCATTTTCTTGACATCGTGTAAATGCCGTCAATAATGGATCCTCAAGAGGATCTACATATGGCTGTTCAGTTTGGACTTTATATTTACGGTACTGGATGTCGCCAAAATCAGTCTGCAAAAATATTGAAATCAAGTCATGTATACAGAATATATAGTTATCTGGAATAATAATCATGTTATTCTCCTCCTACTAAGAATTTATTTAAATAAAAATAATAGTTTATCTAAAGTTATAAAGAAGCAATGATATCACCATTGCTAAGTACTCAATCTTAAATACATGTAGCAGTAGACTGTATCTGTGGGAAGTCAATCTATTTTCACAAATAAATACCTGAGTATATTTGATAAAGAAGCGTTAGTCACTGAAAACATTGCTAAATGTTTTTGCATTTGAATGGAACATGACACTTTTACTAATTAAAGTGAATATTTGATAAGCATTCCCCAAAAAAAGGGATGACAAGCAATTAAGAAGATTTGTAAATTGTTAACACAATTGTTAAGACTTCAGTGCTGTGAATTATAGGTAGACAAGTTATTAAACATCTATTAAAATTAAATAAAAAATTGCTTTAAAACCAAAAAAATCACATCTTAAATGTCAATTAATTTGTATAAGAAACAAAGAGAAACCGAACCATATTATATGCCTACACTTTGAATAAACTATAAATTATTTCTGTACATACTATTGTAAAATGAAAAATAAATAAAACAATTTACAATTGATGGTTCAGAATGTGAGAACAAGAATTTATAAGCTAATGATGAAAACGAATAGTTAGAAAAAACATTACATTTTAAAATAGTTATTTCTGCAAAAGATAATAGTTTCTAAAAGATTCTAAAAATATATTACTGCATCAAAATTAATTGTGGACTTACAGAGAAATATATTGATTATATTTAAAATATAGTTAGTTTCATGCATTATATAGGCTGGTCAATATTTATTTATACCATATAATGGACATTTAAAATTCAATATACTTTGATAGGATAGCTAATAATTAAGTGATTCCATTGATTGGAGTCTACCATCTCTAAATGTATTTATATATCCAACTTTGATTATTACATTCATTTATTCTATGTAATTTTAACAATATTGCTACCTATAAACAATAATCTACAGCTTGTATTTTAATATGTAAAATGTACAGCAATATCATTGATATTAAAGTTGAATGATGTAATTGCTTTTTTGTGCAATTAACTTACAACAGTAAGCTTACATGCCTCTAAACCAATTGTCTTCAATTTTCTTTCATAAAATTTGGTCCATCATGATTTATATATAGACAATGCTTTTAACTGGAATTCTAGATGTTTCCAAAAATAATATTATTTCATCCTGCAAAAGCTCAATACTAAATAATGTATGGGGTTTCTGAAGACAAAATAATGCTGCTGTTCTAAATACTACCCCTATACAATTGAAAATCAGGCAACAATATACAGCAATAAGTCTAATTATTTCTCAATTCTATGCATTCAATGAATACTTCATGTTTGGTTTAGCATGCCTATAAAGTAACATTTGCTAACAAATTTTACCATTTCCATAGAGGTTAAACAAAATATTAAGTTCTCTCTTAGCTATAATAAATTTGTAATTATAGATTTAACAAAAATTAAAATTAACTATAATTTCTCTTAATTTATAAATAAATTTGTTTTAAAAATAGATATATACCATGACAATTGTTGTACATAGCTTGAAATTAAGGTTAAAAATTACTGACAAACAACAAAATGCAGCCACCTACAATATGGTAAGGTATTCAACTAGCTTGCATCTAATATTCATCCAGCTGGACATAATAACATTCAGTTATACTTGATAGTACCACCCACCTGTAATTCAGGGTTCATACACAATTTCTAAAATAAAATTCCACTTTTCTATAACCATTTTATTTTTATGACTTTTTGACAAAATGTGTGGGTCATTATAGAAATTATATGTACATTATGTCAGGGGAGAGTCTCTAAACTGTTTATACAAATTATAAATAAAATTAATAATATACAGGGTGGGCAAAAAGTATCACACAATTTACAAAACCTATTATTACATGTATTTAGCATAGTACAATTTTATCTTAAAAAACCTTAACATGCAATTTTCATGTGTGGCCATTATTTTCAATACAGAAGATGTTGAGAAGGTCAAGGGATTGATTAAAAAGAGTTGGGTCAATAGAAATTATTGACTTCTGGATTACTTGTTATAAGGACAAAATTTAAAGGGGGTCATTGCAAATCATAAATTATATTGCTTAAGAATTTTGATACCTGAAAAATAGTTACTACTGTTTGAGAATCATTCTCAATAAATTAATTTTTTTTATATTGTTCCAGATTCATGATAACAAATTAGATTAGTTTAGAAATTTTTATTATTATTATTATTTCCATGTAGACAATAATCAATGTTTAGATGCAACAATTCTTCCTTCCAAATAAAAAGCATACACAGCCATTATTAAACTAAACCTAAGTCACAGAACTGTAACAATACATTAATTGAATTATCTCAAAAACAGATCACTATGGTTTAACTAAATTTGATATGATATTTGACAGAAATACAGACAAAAAGACAGTTGTGGCTATTCTTTTTAATATGTCTACATTCATTTTTATAACTACAATACAAAATCCATAATCAATTGTTCATTTAATGTCCACCACTTTTTCCAGACCTGGCTCTATTGTTACAGTCAGAAAAAAACTTCTCAAAATGCCAGACTTTTTCTGTATGAACCCTAGTAATTGTATAAAATTGTGGAGCCCTAGACCATGGACTATTTTATTGCTTAAATTAAGGTTTTTGCTATCACTTGCCCATATATTTTTTTTCTACCTGTCCTTATAGGTATTTTATGTTACTTTAGAGTATTCAGAGAAATATAAATAGGATGATTTATAATCAAAGCACAACTGCTTAAATACTGGTAAATCATATTATAACAATAAGATATAACAACTGTAATAATTTCACCTGTCTATTTATATAAATAGGCACACATTAAAAGTCTACCTGTCTGAACAGACAAGCACCAAATTTTTTATTTGTTGGTTTGAAAATGTATTTGTCTATGGGCAATCAGGGTCCCTTTATTCTGAGGACTGTATTTGGTAATCTGACACTGTACGCATCTAAAAAGAAACCCAAATGATCCAAAAATGTCACACAGCAATTCAAACAAATACCAGCCAATGTTAAGCCCTGGTTATAACAAAGTTTGCTATTTTTATGTAAGTAAACAGGGCATATTTCAAATATATTTGAGCATGCTAGCTTTCAAAATTTGGTTACATGTTCAAGATCTTAAAACAAAAGGCCAGGCTTGCTACATACCAAATGAAATAATAGAATAGACACAAGTATATGACCAAAAATCAAATTACATTACAATATTAAAAATTGAGCAACATAAATTATGTATTTAGAGAAAGCTTGAAAAAATGTTATCAGTGTTGAAAAAATTGTGTATTAGATATTTACAAATTGAATTTGTGAACTGTATTTTATAAACAATATATAAAAACATACCAATAATTGTGTAAGTTTAGTGATTATATAATACCAATACACACTTTAATTATATATATAAAAAATAAGATATATCCAGCATACAATCAGGAATTTTTTTATATAACAGAATAGAAAAAAAATAACCAGCATACAATCAGGAATTTTTTTAAATAACAGAATAGGAAAAAAATAACCAGCATACAAGACATGGAAAGCAAGTTGGCCTTTTCTGCTGATTTCAGAAACAAATTTGAATTATTATAATATTATTTTGATATAATCAAAAAAATTAACATCCAATGATAAAAAAGCACATTTAAAAAAATTGAAATGATAAAAATATACATCAAAAAATAGTATATAGGGATCCTATGATATTGTAAAGGTATGAGGATAAAGGATATTTTTTTTGATTTGTTAAATATTATTGTATACTTTTCCTTAAAGTCTTAATAGAAAATCTTATGTTTAAAGCCTCCTATTTTATATATTTGCATCAAGGGTGTTACAGATATATATATGTATATATACATCTTTTTAAATTCAAGGGTACTCAAAAGGCATTATAAAAGTAAAATTTATCAATGAAGAGGTAGAACCCTGTATTTAAGAAGTTAGAACTCTTGTTAATTGCTTTCATTGATTCCTTTTAACAGCCACCAGCTGCCAGCCAGCATTCCATTGTCTATGTCTTTTGTACACCAGCTACATAACACTTTTTCTATTCCTGAATATATGCAAGATATATCTTCCTAGGGCTATATGAAATGCAAGCTGGTCTTTTCTTTTGAGAACTCAAAAAAACTAACTATTCAATATATATTTTAAAATTAATTATTTGTTTAGACATATATTATCTTTTGTTTTACAATGCTTTAGTCTTAAAATAATCATTTCACTAAAAGGAATATTTAACAATAGTTAAAAAAATTAATTACAAAAAAAATCAAAAATTCAAAAGATCTACTCATTTATTTATATATAAAAATAAGTTAACTTACCAGTGCAAATAAGTTTGTAAAACAATCTTCTAAGGAACAACCGTTTCCAACTGGAGTCTGATTTTGGCTAGACATTACAAAATACTACACATAACTTAAAAAGATGCTTTGAAAGAGAATATAATCCATTAAAAATCCGAATAATACAATCATATGAAAGTCATGGTATACGCCATTATAGAATTCATTTCTAAAGGCCATTTCCGCCAAAATAGATCGAGCTGATTAAACAAAGACATGTTTTACAATTACTTTATCGGTAATTTATAATAATTAATCATGTTTTATTTAACCTTTTCAATTAATAATAATAAGATAAAGACATACTATACTGAAATAACAGATATATTATTGTATTAATTTAATTTTAAAATGTTAATGTATAAGAATTTTGTATTTAAAATAACGATATATAAATTATATAAAAAATACAAAAATGAAAATGGAAAAAACATATATATCTCTTTTTATTTCTATACCCTAAACAATAATATTTATGATTTAGCTGAAATGAATTTATTTAGTAAACTCAAATTCAATCAGAACTATTACTAATGATTAAAGATCTATATCATCAAATTTTGAAAATTTTATAATCTTGGTATTTTTAAATTTTAACTCGTACGTTAGAAAAGTTCCATAGGTAGATTACTATCTGAACAATTAACAATCTTAACAGCATTGTAATAAATTTTTACAAAGTAATTTGATCAGAATAGATTTTCTGGAAATTTTATATTTTACTAAAAGAGTGTCTATATTTGCTGATGATACATTTGCTGGGTTTACATTATAAATTATATTAAATTCTTATCAATTTACAATTAAAAAAAATTTCGCTACTGCAAACATATTTAAAATAAAAATAATTGTGTGATATGATTTTACATATATATGTATATATATTGACATTATCACAAGCGTCTTAAAGGGAGAAATCTGAACACTCTTCTTCGATCGCTATACTATACACGTAAAGACCCTGGTACAAACAAGTTTGGAATATGCGTCAACAGTGTGGAATTCATAAGCTAAGGACCTTACCAACAAGACAGAAGTCGTTCAACGTAAAACAGAGTGTTTCAAAACAAGAGAATACTGAAAAACTGTAAGTATATCAGCCCTTATCGAGAAACTTGAATGGGAGTCGAGCCTCGATCCACGTCAAGCAAAAATGCCTCACCCGCAGAAATGTCTTTTAGATGATTGACTATATTATGCATCGTATACTAAAGTCAAGGTTCGAGTAGACATTTCCGTAGATGAGTAATTGTCTGCTGCAACAACTATCCCCAGAGGTCATGCTCTCGGAAGATATTTAGAATATTTTATTGATTATCGACAGCAGCCAGTATTTAACTTAGTCGACCTTATATTGTTTACCGAGAAAATCCTCTAATATTCCATTTGACAAACCCGGGAAGCCTCACAAGAAAATAAGTTAAAAATAATGAAAACATTAACGCGTTACATTTCTTAACTTAATTAGATTCACAATTGCCCAATCTTTAGAATTGTAAATATCAAATCGCTTAATTATTAGAGGATTCACTTGGTATAAAATAAACTAATTTAAATAATAGCTGCGGTCGATAATTAATAGAACTAAACATCAAGGGTGACTGAAGGGAAGCAAGGGCGGGCGACGGAAGCTATTTTAAAGTACCGCGACAATCCGTCACGTCAGAGAGAATACTTTGGTAAACATACATAATTAAAGTACATATTGCAAGGAGCTATTATGACTTTTTGAACCCCCTTCTCTCTTATCTCACTCTGTCACAAATTTGGAGACCCCTCCAAAAAGACTTTACAATTTTGTACCAACCCTCTGTTTGAAAAAATAAAATACTAATAGATGTTTTTATATCCGCATATTAATTCTCTCTCAATACAAATTTATATTCATATAGCAATACTTTTTAGACTTAAAATATTTTATTTATCTGTATAAAATTAATTATTGATATTAACACTTTTTTAAAATATGCATAATATCCATAAAATAAACAAGGAAATGTGACGTCAATTTTTCTAGTACACCCCTTCCCCAAACCACCTTTGTCTCATTATTGCACCCCCAAATCTCCCTAGAGCGTGACGTCATTTCAGAACATCACTTAAAACAGATGTATACAATTCCGGCCAAATCGTAAGGGTTATATGCAAAACAAATTAAGTCTAAGCAAAAGCTTAACAATTTAAAGTTTATTTTCTTGAGAACCAAAGCTCATTTGTATTTTCTCTGTAAGGACACCAATAAAAAGTAATATTTTTCTATCAGATTTTTAATATTATCCATTACAATTAATGGGTCTGCAAACATTCAAATTATAAGTTTTACTATCGATGTACAGAATTAGAAACACATTTATTCACAATGTCTACAACTTCAACGTATTAAAGTGAGTTTTGTGAACATTTAGAATCATGTCGGATGGTTTAAACTTGATTGATTGATAGTTAAACGTATGTATATGAGTAGGTATATGAGCCTTTGATCCGTCTCAATTCACGAAACATTCTTTCACTTTCAACAGTTTGTAGCGGCATACTTATTTTAATTTAAACATAGTTAATCCCCTTACATATCACTTGTGGAAGTAAATTAGTCAATAATGGTTTTCAGCACTTTTGCGAAACACAGCAGAAATTACGCCTCCACTAACATCAATAAGAAGTCTATAGTTTGTAAAGCCTTTTCCAAAAATTAATTAAACGATCATATGCTTCCTCACGAATAGATGATGTTTTAGTTTTCAGTTGAGCGATGAATTGACCTTCGCTTTCTATTATACCTAAATTAATTGTGTATGCATTCTCCTCTTTCAATAGCTTCATCATTCCCTTCATAATATTTGGTTCATCATTCTAGATGTCTCAAAGATAACATAATACTTATTTCAGTTATTAAAAGCTCACTACTACACAATTTTGGTGGTTTTTGAAGATCAGAAAATGGTGCAATTATGTCTGCGATGATTTCTTTCAAAATAAAAAGAATTTAGAAATTGTACCCAGCTCATACGATTGGGTACCAAAATATAGCAGTTATATATCAGTTCAATAATTAAAAGGACAACAGAACTCGCAATCTTGAAAGTTATTTCGAAAAGCAAGCCAGGTGAAGACGGACATCTCACCTCAGACTAAAGTTTTTTCACACATCGGCATCAGCTGAGACCAGCTCATATAGATATGCATTACATAAAGCCCCCTCTGTGCGTACGTAATACTTGAATTAATTTTTCAAACAAATGTTGTCTATTATGAGATCTTTCAAATAAATAAATAAATAATTTTTTAAAATGAAATATTGCAATTGCGAAATGTCAGACTTTGACAGTTGTTTTTAATATGTAATAATGTAACTATTTTATAACCAGAAATTCATTTCGAACTATTGAAAGGAGATCTGAAAATTTCCAAATCTTGTAAAATTTAATAAAAAATGGAAAAGCGTTTCTCTATCTAAAACCTGGTCTTAAATGGGAACATCAGGCCAAAATGGGTTAAATAAATATCGATGAAAACTGATTGAATATCTTGTTTGAAAAATGAACTACTTAACAAGATTAATTAATTTAATGATGCAAAATATAAGTATATTATTATTATATATTGTGCATTTCACAATTAACATGGCAAGAATTAATAGGTTTACATGCAGAAAAATAAATATATCGACTTTATTCTTGTACAGTTATATTCAATCGAGTCAGATCAATAGTGTATAGGGCAAGAAATATACTAAACAAGTTGATAGTATATTTGAGAATACCAAACTAAAGTATATCAAAAAATAATGTATAGTAGCAGGAGATGATGGTCACGTTCGCTAGGACACAGCCACAATTAGAATCAATCAAGAACAAATATATTTATTGTTAGTTGGAAAATTTGTTAGGAAATGGGGTCCATATTCAGAAGACTAAACGCTAATGATATGCATATAAGGAATGCAGGACATCTCGTAGAGCTTACAGATATATTGAATTGTATTCTTTACAATCTTGCAATAAATTGTCGATAAATATAGTGTCACTAATAAGGAGGGTCAAGGTATTGATTATATTAAACAAATAATGAGCTACCATAGTAACGTATTTTTTTGGTGATACAGAAGGCATTATCGAATCAATAATATTGTACAGTTCATGATTAATAAAAATTCATCACATACCAATATCATTGAATAAGAAAAAAACTACACCAGATTACATTTCAAAATTGAATTGAAGGAGAAAATATTCGGTGTTGTCGAAATGATGTGAATAATTTGATGTTACTGTCAAATTTCGTACTTTTAATAATAATATAAATAGCAGAAATCTACATAAACATATACACCAACTGCAACAAATGTACTTCAGACTAAATGGATTTTGATCTCTATAAAAAAGACGTTACACAAGCAAATTTCAAAATATAAACAAACAACAAATATGATTAAAGCATAGATATATAACCTCAATATATTAAGTGACATTCGAAATAATCTATCAGGTTATTGATTAATAGATCCATACAAGAAATATTTAGATATCTACATTCTATATCCAGTATCCAGAGGCTCATAGAAGATTCATAGAATATGTTGTAAAATAAATCGTGGCAAGTTTTCCTTATAATTCAAGTAAGAGATATAACTAAAGATTGGTAACAAAAACTACATTACACATACAACAAACCAAATTAAGGAACAATGAAACAATAACTTCAATCATTTTGACTTAAAAACAAAAATAAACAAACAGGCGCTATCCAGAGTAGAGCGCCTAGTTGAATCATATCATAACACGAAGTCAGGATTTCAAGATGCAGCCTCTAGAAGATTATTTAGTAGAAAAATACGGTTTTAAAAGGTCTTGAAGAAGCGAAGGAGTTGAGGATCATTTGTTAACAAGGGTACAACACTAAACAATGTCTGTTGCACACATATAAAACACTCAGGTATCTCCTTCGCATTCTGCACCCTCCACCTTTCTCTCATCTCCGTCACCCTCAGAGGGTCGCTGATTCTGGCCGTCATCTTCCGTGGAACACGCTGGATGGGAATTCTCTGAGTTCTGAGTCGCTTCCACGTCATCCTTTGCAGAGCAAGTATTCTCGGTTGTTGGGGGCGATATAGCGTCGCTTGTCGAGTCCTATTGTCAAGAGGAAAAACTTTTAAATAATGTCTAATTAATAGATTGAAACAAGAGTAACAGGATCGATAATTAGATACGTTAAATACATTAATAGAATAATAGTAAAATACTAATTGTTTAGTTGAAGTAAAAGCGTTATCAATTAAAAAAAACCGTTCAAGCAAAACTCATACATTATTCTGGCTTCGTTTGCCGTCTGCAAGGGCTTTGTTATCAAGAAGCAGCTGAAAGGCAACTTTGGTGGCAGCACGTATAGCACTGGATATCTGTAACGGGAACCATACATCCATTAATTATTCACAAACACTAAGGTAAAATTGAAGGCAAAACAAAACAAAGGATTACTTTTAAGTAATGTATCAATTGAATCATAAGGCTTATTAAGTAATTACAAGTCTTATTAAGTAGTTATAAGTCTTATTAACTGATTACAAGTCTTATTAAGTAATTACAGGTCTTATTAACTGATTACAAGTCTTATTAAGTAGTTATAAGTCTTATTAACTGATTACAAGTCTTATTAAGTAATTACAGGTCTTATTAACTGATTACAAGTCTTATTAAGTAGTTATAAGTCTTATTAAGTAGCTATAATTAATTATTAAATAAATCCTCAAATATACTGACAAGGATAAAAACTGACCTTATCACCCGAAGAACATTCTAAAGCATGACACATGAAACTGGAGTCTGTAGCTGGGTCAAGTTGATCCGCAGACCGTGTGATAAAGCCAAATAATCTAAAGCGAGTTAAATAAGAAAAATACTTAATATTGAAACCTTTTCAAAACAAATAAATGTATACATTCAATAGATATTGTTTAATATGTGCATGCATTAATTAAACTCTGGATGTTATACAAAATAGAAACTGTATACATAGTAACGCGATGACCACTAAATTCCGTGAATTATTATTCAGTTTTTTTTTAAAGAATTTTAAGAACCTGGACACACTCACCTATTATTTTTTTTATGAGAGCACCAAAATGTCACACTCACCTATTCTTTTCCTTATGAGAGCACCAAAATGCCACACTTACCTATTCTTTTCCTAATGAGAGCACCAAAATGCCACACTCACCTATTCTTTTCCTAATGAGAGCACCAAAATGCCACACTCACCTATTCTTTTCCTTGTGAGAGCACCAAAATGCCACACTCACCTATTATTTTCCTTGTGAGAGGACCAAAATGCCACACTCACCTATTATTTTTTTATGAGAGCACCAAAATGCCACACTCACCTATTATTTTCCTTATGAGAGCACCAAAATGCCACACTCACCTATTCTTTTCCTTATGAGAGCACCAAAATGCCACACTCACCTATTATTTTCCTTGTGAGAGCACCAAAATGCCACATCCTCAAGCTTGAAGTATTGTCGAACGCAACGATTTGCAGGCTCTACCAACCACAGTCCCTCATTACTCACAACAAGGACCATGTCAGCCATGCGGAACATGTTGTGAACAGCCCGCGCCCCCATTATGTGTCGGATAACCTCTGTTATTAACCCCTCGCCTACACACAGTAAGATTACTTATTGTTAGAGTGAAGAATGCACACAAATTAAAAACCAGACTACCTCTGTCTGCCGGAACTTCAACGGATCCTAGGAAGCGAACCGGGAACGTTTGAATAACTGCCGCGTGACGACAACACGGGAGAAGGGCCGGCTCCAAATCACGCGCCCACTCTGGGGAAGATTCATCGTCTCCATCACCTCCGTCGGCGTTGAAGGGGTTAGCTCGTCTGATAAATATTAAGTTACACAGAAAACCTCTCCACAATTGAAGGTATAGGAGTGCTCACTGCGCTTCCGAATCAGAGGTCGCCTCTTCAGAACCAGCAGCCATTCTCCGGGTGGCATCAACAGTCTCCCCCACAGAGCCACTCAAGTCAAACTGGATTGGTTGAGCTGCAAGGAAATGCCCCATTTGAAATGAGTACTGCTGCTGCTGATAGTTGTTCCCACCCATACCCTGGGCCTGCGGTGTGGGCGGGGTCGAGTCCGAGGAACTGGTGATGGAGGTCTGCTTGACCGGTGAATTAGTGTTGCTGAGAAGAGAGGAGAAGAAGGAGGACGTCGAGCGTTCCTTAAGGACTGTGTGACCGGATGGTGACTGATCAGGCTGTTGAGAGGAGGAATCCATGGCAATGTTGGTGACGGTAGCGATCCACTGCAGGTCGAAGAGAAGACAAGTATCACACGGTTGACGGGGGGTTCACATAATATTTATTTAAATGCAGATATTTTGAAAAATCAATTTTATGGTTCAGAAATCGTCCTTCTCTACTACTGACTGTTTGTTTTAGAAAATCAAGATTTGAAGAGGATTACAATAAAGTAATAAATGTAATTATCAAATAATCTTCTTAACCCACCTCATCCCGCTCCTTCTCATTTTCTGACTGAAGAACCAAATTTCTGAAATTCAAAATAATTTATTGTTCACCTCAAGAAAACGTTCCTTTTAATAATTTAGCCATGAAGTTTAAACATTGGGTGTAAACCCTAAGCCCCAAAACGACATCACTCGAGAGTTCTTACTTCTTTTTATTAGGAGAAACAATCTGGAAAACATTTCGTCTGTCTTCGCAATCCGTGGCTTCTGCATAGACACTTGCGTCGTTGAGGTCCATGATCAGACACCCGGCAAGCTGGCGAGAGGTCCAACAACAATCATAAAACTCATCCCTAGGTACAACTTAGGAGAGCTAAAACTCACTTGATGACGGGACTGTGTCATTAGATTGCCACCCTGGGTGCAGAAGTAAGCTCTGGCCCAGCGGGTCGGCTGCAGAATGCCGCTCTTGGCCCGAAGCATCAGATAGCCGGTCTTCTGGACAAGTCGAGGGTTGGGGGCAGGGGGTATCGCTGCATTCTCGGATTGGGTGATCTGTTCTGGATAGTACATGGAGAAGCACTGCTCGTCCATGGATAAGGCCAGCTCTTCCGTGTTCTGACGATTTTCTAGCAGATTTTGTTTCCGCCTGTAAACAGAGACAGAGACAGTAGAATAATAATGATGTAAAATAAGATAACTTTCCACCATTTCTTACTTATCAATTCGTTCAGTGACAGTTTTCAGGAAATCCTCCACTTCGGTTTTGCCCAGCGCCTCATGAGCGAGCTGGCTGTAGGCCCTGTTAGCATGCATGGCTCCCGTTAGTGTATCAAGGAAGACGAACTGCCGGTGGTGCTGAAGAGCGTTTAGTTCAGAGTAGTAGTGCAGAGCGGAGATGTGAAACTTGCGTCTCATCTGGAAGACATCGTCGACAGCTTCAACTCTGGATCGTTCGGTGCACTTCTTTGGAAGTTTCATGTAGCGCATGAGAGACTGATCCGCTTCATCACTCACCAGATTGTACATATTGGTCATGCCTTGAAGACCTTCAATACCACATACATTAAACAACTATAGAATAAGGAAATGATTCAGATACTACTTCTATTTCACGAGTAGTATAGGTTTTTTTTTAATTTAAATTTTTTATTATTCACATAAATTCATTGTTCAAATTTCAGTCGATTAAAAATACAATGTTGTCGAGAACAAAATGATCAGTTCGAAATTGTAAAACATATATAACAAATCATCATGGCCAATATCACAACAGATAGAATTTAATAAATATTTTCCACGAAAAGACACACATTTCGTACACATAGTTAGTTTACAGTATTGTAGCAGATCGTAATAACCTTTTTGTTCACTAAAAGTAAAAAATATGTAATAGAAGCGGTTCTATGACACCAAACTATTGAAACAAAATAATGTAGCCTATCCCATATGGACAGCATTTAAACCTACCTTCAAAATATCCTGATAAAAACCTGTTGATCGGAAACATCATGTTCTCATTCAGATGAGTTGTTAAAATATGTTGCAGAGAACTCATCTGAAGAGAGACAAACATTTAACTACTTTTTATAAAGAAAGAGACACTTTATTGTCAAATGTTTCAATTGAAATCAAAACTAGAATTTCATAAAGCAACATGGTGTCGGGGATGTAAAGTATTTTCCAAAGAACACAATATTCAAATAGAAAAATATTTCCCTAAAATTGTTACATTTCACATCGTTCTGTTCCTGCAACTGGGATGCCACACGCGTTTTATTTTGAGTGGCAACTTATCAAATGGATCAACTTTTCGTGTATTTATTCAGCTGACTTTGTGACAACTAATGTAGAAACAATTCTAATATTTTCGAAATTGTTGGTAAACGTGTGTTCAGTATAAATTTATTCGGTTTTCATCAAAGAAATACACTGACCAGGGAACAATCCTAGAATAGACTAGCATACAATTAGAATTCAATGGATCATTTCCGCTTTGTATATAATGAAAAATACAAATTTCAAAGATTCTAAACTAACACTAACACGATACGAAAATATTCAGGTATGTATCGCTTTAGGTGTAAATCCAAACACTACTCATGCAAGTGACATCATCACATCAAAATATCTAGATTAAAACCCCACTAAATTGGTGAATATTGTCAGTCACTTCAATTAAATAAGTTTAGTATACATAAAACGGTGACATATACATATCTGTCATTATTATTTACAATCTACAACAGAACATTCAATACAAATTCTATTTAACTCAGTGAGTGTAACAACCAGAAGTTGAAGAAATTATTGTTAAAATTGAAATAGAACAAAGGAAAGAATTATATTTTTATGGACATACTCTTATTTAAAGGTTTAGTTTGCAATAAAAGTTTAGTCTATTATAAAAGACATATTTTAATATTTCTTCAGTACATACAACAGAAGAAAATCATTATTAAATTGGAAATTTTGTACAGCGCGTAAATCATTTGTAAAATGACTGTAAGTACCGGCCAGACAATTAAATATTTTGAAAAATGGAAAAGGACTCTCTATACTTATTTTGTGCTCTATCAGTAGTTTTCTAAACCAACTTGACCCTAACAATTATTATCCTACAAATGATGGACGTTTTTTAACACTGGGAACTAGATCACTTGTTTTAAAAGCAGGACTATAAGCAATATTATATCTGACCTAACTGAAAGGAGTAAACAAAAACTTTAAATAGTAAATAGAATTGCAAGCTTAAAATATAATTACACAGGACTTGTATAATATAAAATTCAAAACTAATGCTGATAAATAAATTACGTCATAGTTACTTTTTTCTGACACATCCAAATGCAAAAGAAAGAATGCATTGTAATGAACTCCAATTATTTGATTCTTTAATTAATCAAATAAGCAATCACTTTATGAAGCTTAAAACATGTTTTCATTACACTGTATAAACTTAATCAATATTCTAGAAATGTTTTCTGGACGTAACTATTTGCTTGAATCCTATTCAATTAAGTAAAGTTTTGGAGTTTATACAAAACATAAAGTGAACTAACCTCATCCAGATAAACTCCAAATTGATTGATTGTGGCCTTCATTGTGCAATCGGTGACATCGAGGGGCAGATTCTGAAATGGAGAACCACTCGAATGATATCTTCTTTCAATATAACGAATATAAACCAAACATTTAGTTAACAAAGTTCCAAATTCGATAAAATTAGTCCCTATACGGTTTGTAAAATATTACATTTCTGATTAGATTCAAAGATTTCAAATAGACAAAATAGCGTCGCTTTTTAAAATAACTAAATAACAATTGATTTATTGAATAAAGATTCATATCTTCACCCAGTTTGTAATTCAAACGCGGAACAAATCTACGCTTATAATACAGTAGCAGATAGATACTTTTGCTCCAAAAATCAACAATCCATATACTCAAACATTGTTAAGAATAAAACGTTGACCCTGGAAAAGTCGAGTGCACACTATTTTCTTCGACTGTACAACCAGGCATTGCTGCAATAAATCTAAAAACGTAATGATTACGTAATATAAAACTCTCTTTGATATATTTCTCACATTTCATAATGTATTTTCTTTCAATTCAAATCTTTTATATCTGTATTTATATACCGTTTTTCAATTAATATAAAATTCACCATATGATTACACTTTTCAAATAAAGTTACTTCAAATGTTGGATTCAAATAATATATTATATTGCTTCGAATATTGGATTAAAATGTTATTGTTTCAAAACATTAAAATCCACAAAAATATACTATTACTTGTTTAATAAAAATCATATAGAAAGGACCACCATAACGCATAAACAATTCTACCACAATCACAAGTTTAACAATTTTAAAATGAAACCAATTTTGAGCACCATGTATAAAATAAGTTATTTACCAATGATTCCATTTTTTTCACAACTGAAGACAACGATTGTGTAGCCTGACATACTTCCAACTAAAGCAATAGAAATATATAATTTATGTTAAAAATATATGACAAATTAAAATATAAAATTATACTAACTTGTGCATTATAAAACTTTTCACAGCTTGATTGAAATTCTTTAGTAAATTCTTTTAAGATATCAGCATCATCTTGAAAAAGTTTGACAAAATTTCGCATCTGAAAAATGTACAATAAGCAATTTAAAAAATGAATAATAAAATATTTTAAGATTTGTTTATTCAGTTCATAATGGAAGAAAAGAAAAAACATATTCCAAGCTAGTTTTGATCTTAAGAGCACAATAATCAGCTCTTCATCACACAGAAAGATGTATAATTAAAAAATACTTTAGCAATAAAACAAAAACATGGGATTTGCAATTGACACAAAGCTAGTATTGAATCAAGGTAGACAAATTAATTTAAGTAGTCTTTATATTGAAAAAAAAGCATTTGTTCATAATGATTGCAGTGTAATGTCAGTCTTGATATGGTAACTACTGCAATAAATGGTGATATATAATAAAACTGTCATACTCTCTGAATCCTCTAAGTTATGCAATAAAATTATTTTTTTTGTATTTTACAAACCATATTTTAAAATTTAGTAATTGTAATTTAGTTAAAACATTATTTTTATGACACTGGTTATTTTCTGTATACAGCAGTTTATAATATATTTATATAATAATGAACACAGCTTATTACAAGTAAATCTAGTTATCTATATACTGAAAAATTATTGAAATTTAATTTTAAAATAATATTATTTATTAAGTAAAATAAGGTAAAAAAAATATAACTTTTTACACTTTACAATAATCTTGACTTCTTATATTGTTTTTTATATTGAACTAATAAAGAATGCACACAAGAAATTTTTGGCATCTAAAAATATTGATATATCCCCATATTAATAAAGGTGATGGGGTTGCCCCAAATTCTAATTGAGCCACTTTAAAAAAACTACTACACCAACCAGAACTTTAATGTTGTCTATATTTCATAAACATATCAATATATCAGTATATACATACATACATACATACCAATAGTCACTTTGATTATTATTTTTATTATGTGCCTCTCTGACACACTCCTCCATATTAGATAACTGTGCCTCTCTGTAACACTCCTCCATATTAGATAACTGTTCATCTCTGACACACTCCTCTATATTAGATAAGTAACTGTTCCTCTCTGACACACTCCTCCATATTATTGAAAACTATAGACACAGTCAGCACAATTCCAAATATTTTTCAATTAACATAAAAA